>CBMN010044535.1:0-10367 GCA_000582825.1 Hordeum pubiflorum
GGGGGGGGGGGGGTTGCTCGTTCGACCAGGTGTGTCGGCGACCATTGAAATATTCCTCCTTCAACGCGATATTGTTGACCAACCTCCAGAATCTGCCCATCATGCATCTATGCAGGTTTCCATTGTTCTTGTCTTCGTCGCGGTAGATTAGGTTAAAATGCCCGCATAGCATCCAAGGTCCCTGGAAATCGCTGCAGATGTCGTGCAGTTCCTGAAGGAACACGATTTTATCCGTATCGGCCTGCGGTCAGTAAACCACCGTGATCCACGAAGGGGTAGCTGAACCAGTGGACACCTTGGTGGTGATCGTGTTCGTGGAGAACTCTGGGTCCGTGATAGTCATGGCCTTGCTCCTCCAAGCGAGAAGGTGCCACCTCGTGTGTCATTCCCTGGCAGGTAGACATAGTCCTCGAGCTCTGAGCCCGACATATCCAGGATCATCGATGAGCAGATCAAGGCCATTTTTGTTTCCTGGAGACAAACGATGGTCGCATCGGTGGTGGCCAGCAGCGATCACGGGCGTTCAGGCCACGAACATTCCAAATAGCAATCTTAAGGCCGTGATCCATAACGAACATGATCGACGGTAGAAAGATTGCAACACGACGATGGCTAAGTTTCGCAAGAGGTGGCACTGCACTTGTAGACGATCGCCGAGGGGAGGGGGGCACATCGGCAGGGAGCTCGCGGTCGACAAGCGCGTCTGAGGAGGCGGATTCTCGAACACTCTTTTTATATGAGTAGTATGAGAGGAGTAGGGCAGTTTGGAGACCATGAAAAGATTGAATTTTGAAGTTTTCAAATTAAGGCCTTCATGAAGCTAGGCCTCCGCTTGGCATTTCCATAATAACAGACTCATTCTCGCAAACACCCCAAGGCGTGAGCATGACAGGCTGACCCCGGCCTCCTTCAGAGCATCCTTCTACACCGGCGGTTGTAGATGCTCTCACGGCGGGCAAGCTCACGGCCGGGCTCCATGGGGGCTGGGGCACGTGATGACTAGCTTGACGATAATACTAGTGCACCTGGCGACGTGGTGCTGGAAGATTTGATCTTGGGAGCAGCACCAGTACGTCGCGGACGATGCCAATGTTTGGATGAGCTCCGTGAACTGCTTGATCGCCGTGAGCACGTTCGTGTGCGCGCGCAAGGCGGTCGCGGTGTAGATGTTGCGGGGTCACCGGGGTTCTGCCGCGGTGTGGGAGAGGGCAGTGGGTCTTTGCTGCCCTCAAAGTGTTTGACGAAATGCGGAAGATCCTTCTGCATCCAGTATCCGAAAAAGGGTTTCCCCCCGCTTTGTATTACAAAGCAACCAACCGATACATCCAACGATAGGTGCTAGGGCGGAAACAGCATAGTCACGCCCAAAAGAAACGACAGAGAAAATACAAAAGAAACAAATGCCGACAACGACGGATCAACAAAAACGAAGAAGCCTCGCGACCGCTGCGCCCAGTCTTTCTGCCAAAAAACGTCCAGACGCCGCAACATTATTTACTTGCATCATCTGTGGATGGCTTTATGCTTGGGCGATTTGGCAGGTCGAGGAGGATGAGTTTGAAGCACGTTGCACAAAGGGTTCAGCAGCGAGACGGTTCTCTTATACCGTGAAGCCCGGAGGACACCAGGCATGCAGGCAGGGGACTGAAGATTCTACGCAGGTATGGAGGTATTGTAGAAATCACAGAGCAGCTGCTTAATTCGTGTGACATTGTAGTACTAATTTCGTGTCTGCTGTGAAGAATTGTGATACCGGGTTGGATTTAGATGGAAACTGCATCGTCTTTCAGGTTCTTTCATGTTTTGCCCTTGTTTGATTTATCAACGCGCCAGTCTCGCTTAATTGGTTAAATCCATCACGTTGTTGGTGGGGCTCTAAAATTTCAATATCGTATTCTCATGTGAGTGCGCTGGACTGCAGAATGATCATGTGGCCACCTCTGATTCAAGAGAAACATGCATCACCTTTTGTATGTGTATCAAAGTAATTACACATTCTATGAATGGAAATAATATGCTTATACGCTGTTGACATTGCTCACTCACTAATCATTTTCAGATTACATAGTTCCTGGTTTATCAGATTCGATCCCTTCTGCTCAAGTACCAGGTTTACCAGGTATGTTGATCCTGCTAGGACAGGAACCACTGACTTGGTTCGCAGTGGTGATAACAGTTACAATGCTTTAGCCAAAATATCTTGCTAAGACTATCTGATCATATAGCACACCTACTCCAAAGAAAACACCAAAGGCGATCGCAAAGATAACCTCATTACCAATGTGTTTTGTGGAGACAATGGGGACTGGACATGCTTCTGTTGAACTGCAATGTTTTATAATCATAGGACCACACAATTTTGGGTTCCCATCAAAACTAGAATCTGGAAAGGTGCTAAGCTGGCCTGTGGTTGGAATAGGGCCTTCAAGGTCATTATCAGAAATGGTGAACTTGGAAAGAAAGTGCAGATTATTTAGTGTGGTCGGAATTGTACCAGTGAGATGATTGTTGGACAAGTCAAGCATCTGCAGGTTTGTGAGGTTGCCAATCGGTTGTGGGATCTCTCCAGATAATCTGTTGGAGCTCAAATTGAGAGAAATGAGTGCTTTCAACTGACCAATCTTCTCAGGTATCAGACCAGTGAAATTATTGGTGGCTAGATTAAGCACTTTAGGAAAAGCGCTGGGCATGAGGTATTGGATAAATGGACTGAAAATATAAACTGGCAGCTCAAAGAAGACATTTGGTGCAGTCTTATCTGATTCTAGCATCGGCATCTCCATTAAGGCACTCGGAATTTCTCCTGTAAAGCTGTTGTTTGATATATCTAGATAGAAGAGAAAATTTAGGCTGCTGATCCAGTCAGGTATTCGTCCATTGAGTTGATTATTGTGTAAAAGTAACATCCTCAAATTTGGTAGCTTTGATAGCCAACCAGGTATTGTTCCAGACAATGAACAATCAAAAACAGAAAGAACTTGAAGATTCTGAAAACCATCAATGCTGTCATAATCTGGCATGGTCTCATGCATGAAGTTACGCCCAATAAAAAGGGTGGTGAGGCTCCTGGAACTCTTAAGGATCTGAAGTGTCCTTGTGATATTTGTAAGTGAGAGATTAACAAGTGATAGGAACGAGAGAGACTTCAGATTTCCTATCTTTTCTGACAATTGGCCATGGAAATGATTGGCAGAGAGCCGTAGTGCAGTTAGCTTGCTGCACGAGTATATGCTTTCTGGGACATTTCCCGTGAAACTGTTGTGCAAAAGATCTAGTTTTTTGAGATTGGGAAGGTTTGAAAAGTTGACCTTGGTAAGCTCTCCACTGAAGGTGTTGCCCTTTAGGTCAATTGTTATGAGATGCGTGCAGTTACTCAAAGCTGATGGCAGCTCCCCTGACATGTTACGATCCAAATGCAGCTCCTCCAATCTAATCAGCGCACTTATAGATTCTGGAACACTGCCGCTGAGCCCATTTCCTCCAAGATCGAGTGTGACCAGATTTGTGAGCTTGATGATGCCATTGAGTTCGCCTTCTAATCGATTGTTAGGTAAAGAGAGGTGTTCTAATGAGGTAACATCAAAGAGCTCATGTGGAAGAGTCCCACTGAGGTTGTTATGGTCGGCACCGAGCAATGTCAGCATGGAGCAATTAATGAGCCCAAGAGGGATGCTGCCACTGAATTGGTTGTAGCCTAGGTCAAGGACAGCAAAAGATGGCGCGCTAAGACATGACGTAGTTGGTATCTGCCCAGTAAAACTGTTGTTGCTAGCATTGAGCGCAACCAGACTCTTCATCGCCTCCCATGTAGTAGATGGAAACCTTCCTGTAAACAGGTTGCTTGAGATGTTGAGTACCTGCAGAGGCCGCGCAGGGGATGAAGATGGCAGCTCACTAAGTCCTCCTGTCAGGCAGTTGAAACTGACATCAAGGATGATGATACTTTTGGATGACAGCAATTCCAGTGGTAAACCTCCGGACAGCGAGTTGCGCGACAGGTTGAGACGCAACAGGCCGGTGAGATTGCCAAGGAACGGTGAGATGGACCCCTCAAGGCCTTGAGAGGGCAGCGAAACATCCGTGACCTTGCTATCTTGGTTACAGGTGATCCCTTCCCAAGTGCAGCAGTTGGTGTCCCGCCGCCACGACGCCGTGAGGCCACCATCCTGCGAGAGCCCAACGAGGAGCTGAAGAAGGGAGGTCTTCTCCTGCTCCGAGCAGGAGCTGGTCGTAGAGACCAAGGAGATGAACAGCACCAGAGTCAAGCCAAGGGAAGGCATGTGAATTTTTTTGATGTATGGGAAATGGAGTGGCTGCATGTTATTGTAATGAAACAAAGCATGGAAATCAGATGCTTAAATCGTGCCCTGGCCCAGTAAAGTATCAATGGTCTAGTGAAGAAAGAGCATGAGAAAGAAGATGACCCCGTGGCTCGGGAGGACTGGTGACTCTTGACTTTGACTCTTGTGCTGAACGAAATTAGTGGCTATGGCGTGCCTGGCAATTTAGTTGAATAGTCTTCTTTTTTGGTGTGTGCATCCTTTGATCCATCAATTGCATAAAAGAGAGTTGAATTCTTGGGTGATGTCGTTTTGATGCAAACTAGTTCATTTGAGCTGTCGTAGGAGTACATATAGCAGCCATTAATCATTGTAAATTTGGCTAATAATAATATTTCTTCTCAATTAGAAGAAACGTACTGTCTTCAATAACCACTAGTTCACTACAAGTCTCACACGACATTGTTAAGATATACTCCCTCCGTCTCGAATTACTTGTCGCAGAAATAGATAAAAATGAATGCATTTATAAAACTAAAATACATCTAGATACACCAATTTCTATGAAGATTAATTCTAGACGGAGGGAGTATATGCTACTCAGATGCAATCTTCTCTTACAATTAGTCTTTTTTTTCCTTGAGGATTTTTCTTACAGTTGGTCTGATATGCTACATGGTACAGAAGCACGGCCGCAGTCTTTGAATATAGCATCCACACACCTACCAGTCAGCGTTCTTTTTTAGGACTTTTGTGTGGTGGTCTCGAGTACTCAAAATCTTGTTTTCTACAAAAGGTTCCCCACTTGGATACTTTGACAGTTGACAGGCATGTCTCTTTTGCCTCACAGAAAAATAGGATGACTCAAAGAAGTTCTTTACCGGGAATTTTGTATTGCACACATGACTTAGCACAACTAGGTCTTTGGTGTCCATTTCAACCAAGAATTGGGGTTTCACAATTACTAGCCAATATTTATCTCATGCCTTTCCTCGTTCATGGTTTGATATTCTGTTGTCCTAGGCATAGTAGAACCTTTATTTAAAAAAGGTGTAGAGGAACTACATCAATCCATTCTGAATTTGGTTGTTAAACTCTAAGTTATATAGATAAAGGACAAATCGAAGTACACGACAGAACGATATAAAGTTGTGAGATAGCTCCATCATACATTACTGCTGTCTCCTTGGGACAGTGAGGTTAGGATTTCTCGTCGTGTGACGAGATTTAGTGTCAGGTGCTTCAGATCTATTCAAGAATTCAACGACGACGACTGCGGCTTCAAGGCGCCGGTTCTGAGGGGCACATGCACAAAGACTTCACAACTATTATCTATCGACAAGGTCAAGCCGGCTTCGGCAGCCGAGCGACGATAATGGCGCGTCGGCGGCTCGTTCTGGCTACGGTAGTGTTTGTTCGGTGGTCTCGGAATCTCAATGTAATATTTATTATGTGTGAGATGCTTTGTACTTCCGGTAAGCTTTGATAGCAATAGATCTGGACCATTTTTGCAAAAAAAAAATTAGTGAGATAGCTCTACTCAACATATCCCTGGATAGTCGGACAACCTAAATGCACGCGACTATGTTGCCGAAAGATAACTCAGGTACGCCTGAATATAACACCATGACATGAGCTATGATAACCTAAGCTCCACAACAACACCCTCAAGAACGGAAACAACGCTACACGTCGTCATTGTCGAGTCTGATACTGGCAAAGGTCTTTACCCAGAATTCTGGCACGGATAGAAGAACCACAACGATATCCTTAAGAGGAGAGCGGCACCCCTGGGTGTCGCCGCCGTTGGAGCCAAGGTGCGGAGCTTTCACTTAGCAGTTCACCCGTACCACCACTATGCACCTAGAACCGCCGCGACGAGCACAAGTCACTAGATCTGGAGCTAGGCACTGTTGGTGACATCAAACGAGCCCGAGCCACTCACCGATACACCCTCGCTGCCTACGCAACCAAGAGATATAGCCACCAGCGCTACCATGATGCCCGCCGGAGAAACAAACATGCGGACCACCATCCGGTGTCGGCGCCCTGACATCCATGCCCCTAAACACCGCCATCCATCCACTTTATGGCCACCCAACCACGGTAGAAGGTGTGAAAGGCACCTCCTTCCACTCTTAGCCCGACATCAATCGTCGGGTCTGGGTCCGCTGCCGAGCAAGCTCGCACGCTGCCATATCGGTGATCATCAGCGTCGATCTATATGATGACACAATAGTGCCCGAAGAGCTCGACTCAGACCAACGCCACGAACAGGCCGTCGACAAGGAATGCAAAACACGAAGGGAACCAATGTGGATCAAGTCAGCCCCCCGTAACTGCCCGCCGCGGGATGTCATCCACCACAACTTATTTGATGATAGCTACGCTTTTTTTCTTAAATAAATCAATAGCACCTACTAGTTGGAATTGAATCTGCAGGAGGTTAAATTTCTGTGCCATCTAATCTAATTGTGTTGTGTATAATAAACAAGTGGTGTCTTTTTCTCCTAAATTTCTTTAGGAACCTGGTAGGGACCCCGTCCCCCTCCATGTTTTCTTTGAGTCTGAACAGCATGTTGTTGAGCTCATCCCTCTCTTCTCACCAAGCTCAAGGCCTTATCAAACCCTTCAGCTTAGACGAGATCAGGCTATCTCTTTGGGATATGAATGACAATGCAAGTTCGGGTCTAGATGGGTTTGGACCTGCCTTCTTCAAATCAAACTAGGATCTGGTCAAGTTGGGCCTGCTCAAACTTCTACCAGGTTTTCATAATTCCTTTGCAGATCTTAAAAGGATCGACAAGGTTTTTATGGTGTTACTCCCAGAAACTATTGGTGCCAATCAACCCCACAACTATTTCACCCCAGAAAGTGTGCTACCAAAATTGCTTCCAAATGCCTTGCCACTAGGGCCCAAGTTCTTATGCATGGGCTGATCCACCGTGGCCAATCGGCTTTTATCAAGGGCCACATGATCGCAGATAATTTCACTCTAGTAGCAGACATCGCCCAAATTTGTTACAGAAGGAAAATCACGGTGACTGTTCTCAAATTAGATTTCCACAAAGCGTTTGACTCCATGTCCTGGGATGCCCTTTTGCTGATCCTTTGCGCCAAGGGTTTCCCTCCTCATTGGAACCTTTGGATCGAAAACTTAAACTGCTTCAGCAACTCCACCACTCTCCTGCTAAGTGGTAATCTTGGGCCTTGGTTTCCTTGCTGTCGTGTCTTGTCCCAGGGTGACCCTGTCTTTTCTTAATTGTAGATGACGTGCTCCAACATTTAATTATAGACACCTCTGCCTCCAGTTTGCTCACTCACCCCATTGACAACAAGTTTCCATGCCCGGTTCCTCAATACACCGACGATACTCTAATGAACACCTTAAAACCCTTCTGATGTAGTTCTCCAATGGGATGGGTCTTATGATAAACTTCCACAAAAGCATGTTGGCCCCAATCCACGTCGACCATGAACTAGCCTCCAACTTAGTTGCGATCCTTGGATGCCCTCTAGCGCCCTTCCCCCAATCCTACCTTGGCCTCCCCTTGTCAACCACAAAGTTTAATCTCTCTGAATTCTTAACCATCGACAAGGTAGACCGATGGCTGGCTGGTTGGAGGGGTCTATTGCTTCTGTTGGTGCGCGCGCAAGGGTGGAGTGGTGGCAAGATTCGACTATGGGCGGTCAGTGCAAAGTGTCTTAGGACCTGGTATGTGCGTCATTCTCCAATGGGGGCCTAGGTTTTTACTCCTTAAAACACATGAACTTATGCCTGCTGCTCAACCACCTCTCTAAACTCCACGAGTCGGGCAACACGGCCTACCCGAACTTCATTGTCCACAAATATGGACGGTCCGCTACTCATGACTTGGGCACACACACTACTGCTGCTAACCCCGGTTTGGCGAGACATTTCTAAAGGTCTTGACTTCTTTCGATCAATCATCAAGGTTACTATTGGCAATAGCGCCACCACCTCCTTTTTGTCTGACCTCTGACTGCCGAATTATGTTAACACTCTGGCTCAACAATTCCAGGTTCTCTACTCTCACTCCAATAGATAGGCTGCCTCTGTTGCCTGGGTTCTTACCTCTCTGGAGCTAAATCTCGATCTTACACGCAGACTATCTCATGTTACTGAATACAAACTAGCTAACTTGCATGTATTATGGCTTCAGTAAACTTGAATATGCAGGTCTCGGACAAAAGAATTTGTAGGCAAGACGGCAAACCTCTAACGAACCGGCTGGCCTAGAAGGCACTCTGGTCTTCTAGCCCAATTGATGAGCTTGCTATTGCCATCTGGAAAAATTATGCCCCAAACAAATGAAGATTGTTCGTATGGTTGGCACACAAATGAGAGACGATTCTACCGATCTATTGCCACTTTGGACGCCTGCCCTCTTTGCGGTCAATGTGAAAGCATTGACTACCTGTTATTCCACTGTCATCTACTCCTGCTGCTATGGGATGAACTTCAGAGCTTACACAAAGGCATGCCCAACAATTTAATCGATGTTTGGCAAGGTGATCTTTGCAACAAAGTTAGGTCCACTATGATCATTGCAATTCTATGGAACATTTGGAAACGACAAAACACAAAAGTTTTTCGAGATGACTCTCAAAGCCTCCACCACATTGCTCGGGATGTTGTGGAAGACTTGAGGCTTTGGTTCAACCGCCGCAAAAATGTCGACAAGAAAAATTTGCTCTGGGATTGGAACTCCATGTTGTTCCATCTTGCTGCGAGATTCTAGCCCTTTTACTTGCTTTGTGTACTCTCTTCCCCTGCCCCCTTGTATTTCTATGCTACATCTCCTGCAACTGATTCTCAAAAAAAAAAATCTCATATAATTGACTCTTGATGAGTAATAAAAGGCTCAGGCCGGCGTAAGCCGTGTCAAAAGAAATTGTTGTAACATGTGACAACTATCTGATATTTGACTCCAGGAAATGTAAACACGGCTAACCTTTTGCGAAAGCAAGCATCACCTCACACATGTGCTGAAGAACTTAAGGAGCACTCAAGAATAGATAAGCAACAATTGAGGGTAGCATAACTATAATGTGTCCTCACTAACCAAGTTGGATATCAAGGTCCAGTCTGCAGTAAACTGTAGATATTGTTTGGGCTTGCTTATAAGCAATACGTTGCCAATAGCTAATAATACTCAAGTGCCAAGGATAAACTGTAGAATATCATAGTCACATTGCCTTCCAGAAAAATATGCCCCCTTGTACTTGCATGTCAGAGCACCAAACTGCCAATCACTTGAGCCCCTTCAGTCTGTAGATGTTCGGTTTGTTCATCTGCCAATCGATGGAATGTCCTCAAAACAGTTTTTCTACTCCACAATTATCACTCTTGCACTCAGCAAAGTCGGACGCGGTTTCAGTGAATTCATGAAGCCAAGTCTCACAGTGACTTCCCCCCTTTATCATCCATCCATTAAAGATTCGATGTACCAAATTGATCGTATTCCGAACTGAAAATTTTAAAATGATCGAAAAATTGAAAAAAAATTCAATAATAAATGTTTCCTTTTTGTATTCTTGGAAAGTTTCAACCCACTTGGATGTATGGTTTGTGATTAAATAGTTTTTTGAACTCAAATAAATAAAAACTGTTTATTCAAAAAAACGAAATAAATGTTCCAAAAAAGAGAAAAAGGAAAAAGGGAAAAAGTAAAAAGTAAAAAGTAAAAAGAAAGAACGAAAATAACGAAGAATATGTAATAAAAGACATTAGCTGAAGGTGGCCAGTTGGATACTGTGGCGTATAATGAAGA
This sequence comes from Hordeum pubiflorum, assembly GCA_000582825.1. NCBI lineage: Eukaryota > Viridiplantae > Streptophyta > Magnoliopsida > Poales > Poaceae > Hordeum > Hordeum pubiflorum. Next base: position 10,076 of record CBMN010044535.1, read on the forward strand.
AGGAAATCGTGGGTTCGAATCCCATCCACGCTCCAAGTATTGTGCGCGTACGGACGTTTTCCTGGCCGAAATAGCGCCGCCTGGGGCTAAGCCGGCGCTAAAATCGGCCTGGGGGGACTCGGGTTCCAGCCGTCGCCCCCCAACCGGCGATTTCGGCCCAGATTCGGCGCTATTTCGGCTTAAAATCAACATATTAGACGCTCTTTCGGCATAAATTCAACAAAAAACTAAATGTTTCGTACCAAAGTTCATCATAGAAATTAATACAAAAAATCAAATAGTTCAATGAAGC
>CBMN010044549.1:522-21185 GCA_000582825.1 Hordeum pubiflorum
TTGGGCTGGATATGAGGGGTGCCGACCTGCCCGGGCGTTTGAGACGGGTATGAGGGGTCCGGTTGTAGATGCTCTAATGGGGTGGTGAGTAACTATTTTGTCAACGGTAGGGGTCTGCGGCAAGGGGATCCCATTTCCTCGCATCTTTTTAACGTTGTTGTTGATGCGCTCTCGTGCATTCTTTCTCGGGCCGCTGGATCGGGTCACATTTCTCCAGTGGTGTCGCACCTCATCCCGGAAGGAGTCACTCACCTTCAATACGCTGATGATACTATTATCATGGTTGAGATTAAATGATATGTGCTTAGCTAATCTGAAGTTCCTCTTGCTCTATTTTGAGGCCCTCCCGGGGCTGAAAATTAACTTCTCTAAGAGCGAGGCCCTGGTCACTGGGTGACCGAGGCTGAGGCCTTGAGAGTTACGCAGTTGCTGAATTGCCAGCTGGGGTCCTTTCCCTTCAAATATCTTGGGCTGCCTATCGCAGCGTTTAAGCTTTGCACCAAAGTCTTCGCACCTCTGGTGGCCAAGGTGGGCAATCGGGTCATGCCCTAGCGTGGCAGATATAACACTAACGCTGGTGAAGTTTGTCTCACCAATACATGCCTTAGTTCCATGCCTATGTTCACTACGGGTTTTTACCGCCTCACCGAGGGTACGCATACCGGGCTTCGATAAGCATAGGGATGCCTTCTACTAGAACTCTGCTGATAATTGACGTAAATATCACCTGGTTAAATGGCAACATATCTGCCGCCCTAAGTCCTATGGTGGTCTGGGCATTTTGAACACTTCCATCATGAATAAATGTCTCATCATTGAGTGGTGGTCGAAGATTCTTACCTCGAGTCCGGGCTCTCTGTGGTATTCCCTGTTAAAAGGCAAGTACTTTCCGAATTACAGCCCTATGTTTGCCTCGACCTAGGGTGGCTCTTAGTTCTGGCATGATCTTGTTGAAGTGCGTGACGATTTTAGATCTCATGTCAAGTTTGTGGTGAGGAATGGGCCCTCCACCCGGTTTTTCTCGACTGGTGGTGTGGTGATTCAATTTTAGCGATAGTCGTCCCTTCTTTGTTTACGTATAGTTCGTCTCCGGAGATCTCAATCTTTGATCTCTCCGGCCTGGGTTGGGATTTGGGTTTAAGGAGAACCCTCTCCCTTGAAGAGCTGGGACAATGGCATCTTCTGTTTTGCTCGCTAGGGTGCCACCCATGATCAAAATCTTCATGTGGCAAGCCATCAGAGGACGGTTGCCAATGGCTGATCAAATCCATAAACGTAATGGACCTGGGTCCGATCAGTGTGCCATGTGAGGTGATCTTGAGAACTCGGACCACATCTTCTTTGGCTGTGTTCTGGTTAAGCTGGCATGGGCTTGTATTCGTGATTGGATGGGAGTGCCTTGGGCTCCGGCCTCTGGCTTTTGGCCTGTTGGGACAAAATAAGCGTATTTTCTTGGTGGGTTTCTCGGCGTTATGTTGGGCCCTCTCGACTACTAGAAACAACTTCACTATCGAACATACTTTCCCTAACATGCCAACCGACTACTTGTTCAAATTGTTGATCTTCTTGCAGCAGTGAAAATTATTGACTAAGGACGTTGATCACGCTGCACTGGAGGAGCTGATCTCAAGGATTCGTTTGTTTGCCTCTTCCCTGGTGCAACAGTAAGATGACACTTGATGTGGCGTTGCAATAGTTTGCTCTAGGCCCTGTAGGTTGATGGCCTGCTTGCCGGTTATTTTGGCTTTCTGTCGGTGTAATGACTTTCATACTTGGGTCTTTTGGTGGTGCTGATACTTGGTTGTTGCTGTTGCTATTCTGCTTAGTGGCTTTGTTTATAAAGTCGGGCTTATGCTTTTCCTCTAAAAAAACTTATGTTACATTTTAAATTAATAAAATATCCTTTATTAGAAAAAAAATTCACAAGTTTCTTACCTCATAACAAAATATTTACTTCATTCGTAAACTTGTATAAGACGTTTGAGATCACTACTTATAAAAGTGTACCGAGGTAGTACTTGTTACTAATAAATTAATTTTACTCAAAACTAAAGAAAAGAAAATTGTTTTGGCCAGTATGCAGCGGAGACGAGGGAGCAGTGATCTCTGGGGGCAGAACAGTCCATTCTCCGGCCCCACCCAAATGCCATTGCCATTTGCCACCCCCACCGCCACTAGCTTTTAAAGCCAAACTAACTCCATTGCTCCTCGCTTTGGAGTAGTCGCAAAGCGAGTCTTGTCCCGGGAACCACACACAGAACCTGAATCATGCAGATGTCTGCTTGATTGCTTCTCCCATTGACGCCCGTGCGCGACTGCGATCTTGGGTGTCTCCCCTGGAGCGGTTCTTGCGGCTCTCCCCCGGGAAATTCGGCGGAGAGGTTGACATCCCCGGCCAGAGGTAATCTCCTCCGCTTTCTATCCCCTTTGCTCCCGTTTCTGTATGCAGTTCTTCTCTCGGAATGCGAACCTTGCATTGATGATTCTGTGCGCCTCTCTCACTTTCCTAGTAGTGTATTCAGCCTTTGCTTCAAACAAAATCCAGCTTTATCATGGATTTGTCGTGTATTTCCAACTCTTATTAGCAGTTCATATTCCTGTGATTTTCTTGAATTTACGGGTTTTTTTTTCCATTCTAGTTTTTGGTACAGCAAAAGCAACGGTCTGCACAAGGCTGTTCAGCGGTTTTTTTATTTATTCTCCGATTGACTGCCTTCATGTGCAAATTCCTTAAAAAAGTCCAGCTTTGGTTTTATTTCCCCGGTGCCATTCATGTGGGTTTCTCCATTGCAACCTGATAAGATTCCAGCCTCACTAGTGCTTGTTCCCATGGTCTCCCTACACCCCATCCCTCCTTGCCTCAGCAATTATTCCCACTGTCCCCTCACCCCAAGGTGCTGCCCCGTGCTTTGCAGGTGCTGCTCGTGTGATGTGATCCAGCTTTGGGGGAGTTCTTGGATTCCTGGCATTGTGCTTTCTTGGACCCAGAGCTAGCTTCACAAGATTTGTTGAAATAGTTTGCCAATCTAGAGAGGGAGAGATATCCTACTTAATTGGTTTCTTGGCCTTGGCAATGCCATGGAGCAAGGGGAACACCAAGACCTAGATCTTCACAGTTAATTATTGCTTTTATAGTTTACGGATCTTGTCACTTGGTGCTTCTTGGTTCTGATCTGTGCTGATTGGATTGGAGACAAGGAGAAAACGGAGAGGGGATTCAGGTTACTCTCAGTGTGTGAAGATGAAGTATATGAAGCTTGGTGCAAAGCCAGATGTCTTTCAGACAGAGGGGAATATCAGGTGAACTAATGCATATTGATTGACTTCTCAATCTTGTTTATTTTTTTTCCTGTTGATTTGATCACTTGTGGTCTACCTTCTGTTTTCAGTCTGTGCTCCATGAGTTGTACTTGATCCATTTGTGTACATAAAAGTGGCTGCACGCTCATATTCATGATTAAACTTTACTGCCATCCTTAGTTCTCTATTTGTCCAAAGTTAGCAGGATCTACTTCTCTTATTTGTGTACACGAGTTAATTCGAGATGACCCTGTTTTCTGTTATTATTGAATACAAACATAACAACTACATGTTCTAAAAAAGTATATGGTTCAAAACAAAAACTACAGACCTTGGGGCAAAGATACCAAAAACTACTATCTAATTAAAAGTTTTAACGTGACAGAAACCACCTTAACTTGATGTTATTTCTCTGTAACCTATGCTGAGTTGCGATTGTTACTTTGTTAGTGAACTTCAAAATCGTCTACTGCAAGATAGCAACTCTTGAAGTTTGTCTTACAAACATTCCGAGTACTGGACTGCAAACTGAAATTAGAAGTATGATTATGGGTTTTGTTAGGGAGATTCTTGTACTACACATGTCAAGCAAGTTTGAATGCTTGATCTTATTAAAGCTATACTAACCATATTATTTTCGTAGTTTGTAGCAATGGTATATCAAGTAACCAGGTCTACTCTAAATTCCAAAACATTTGCAGTGAAGTGTGTACTATTATTATTGTTCATTTGACAATGATTGGCACCAAAAAGTTATGTGTGAAAGGGAGTGCTGTTTGTGTTAAGCAGTGGGTTTTCATGATCGCGCTCAAAAGGCTCTCGATACAATTGATCTCCTTTACAGATACATCTTCTCTGATTCTTTGCCAATGGCATCTCTTCTTAAGTTTTCTGTATACTTCAGATTCAGAGCATGTGCCAATTTGCTCATATATATTTTTTCTAGCATGTTCAATGTTCATGGGTTGGTGGTGGTGTGGTCCATTTTGAAAATGAAGTTCCATTTGTTGTCAGATCATTTTCCTTGGACCACGTAGTAGTCCGATTAGTTATACCTGTCATATACACATGGCTAACCTTTCATGAATTTGCTTTCTTCACTTTATATCTTTGCCCTTGGTACTTTATTTATGCTATCACTCTGTCATTCCTTTTCTTACTCTTAGCCAATTCAGTGGATGAGTTTGTTATGTCATTTCATGTTATAGTTCAGATTCTAGGGATCTTTGCTTTATGTCTTCTTTTTTCCAAAACATGTTTTTCCCCCCTCCGCCGTGTGTGATCATTTTTCCTCGCAATTATTGCGGTCCCAATTCTCTGAACCAACATGGTCCTAGGACAACCTATGAATTAGTTTATCATTCATTCTCATTATTATTAACTCCATTACTATTTCTGATGTAGATTTGCATGAGACGTCATTGTGCAACATATCTATTTGTCTTAAAAGTTACTGGTTACTCAATTTGACAAATCATTGACACATTTCAGTGCCAGAAAATCTTCAAAGTGCTCATGTCTTGAAAATATACTAATGATGTTTGCCTATGATGATGTCAAAGGTGTCATTAAACATATGCATGCAAACACTTCAAATACTGAGCATTTTTATTCTATTTTCATCTCCAATTTTTTTTATCATTTGCAACCTTATATTTTTCGTGTTGTATGCTGTACACTTCTATGTCATGTACTCATGTCGTGTTGTCTCAGTTTGCACTACATTTATATGATGGTAATGTTGGAATGTCTTTTGTAGGTTTGTGGCAACTGAACTAGCGACAGATATTGTTATCACTGTAGGAGATGTCAAGTTTTATCTTCACAAGGTACAACTTCAGTTTTCTTTTTGATCATGCGTTCAAATGCCCCTTCACACTATTTTTGCTTCAAATCTGCACTTTCAAGTCCTTTTAATCATGCTCCCTCTGTCCCAAAATAAGTGACCAACTTTATACTAACTTTGTACTAAAGCTAGTACAAAATTGAGTCACTTATTTCGGGACGGAGGGAGTACATTTTTATATGTCAATTAGAAGAGATAGAGTATATGTGATATTATTTTAGCATATACCGTTTTATAAAACCGTACATTGGTTGAAGTTAAAGCTTTTGGCATGAGTTTTTGACATATAATCCAGTAGAGTTAGTGACAGCTGATCCATATCCATTGCAATGGTTAAAGAGTGGTACTGACATTTTTGTTCAAATCGCGTGCAGTTTCCACTTTTGTCCAAGAGTTCCCGGTTGCAAACATTGGTTGCCTCCACAGACGAGGAAGGCAACGATGAAGTAGACATTTCTGACATCCCTGGTGGACCTTCAGCATTTGAAATCTGTGCAAAGTTCTGCTATGGTATGACCGTCACGCTGAACGCGTACAACGTCCTCGCGGCCCGCTGCGCGGCCGAATTTCTCGAAATGTTCGAGACGATCGACAAAGGGAACCTCATCTACAAGATTGATGTGTTCCTCTCCTCCAGCATATTCCGCACCTGGAAGGACTCGATCATCGTGCTGCAGACAACAAAGTCACTCCTTCCCTGGTCAGAGAACCTCAAGGTGATCAACCACTGCGTGGACTCCATCGCGGCCAAGGCTTCCATCGACCCGTCGGAGATCGACTGGTCGTACACCTACAATCGGAAGAAGCTGCCGTCCGAGAGCGACCCTGACTCGCACTGGAACGGCGTGAGGAAGCAGCTGACGGTGCCCAGAGACTGGTGGGTGGAGGACATCTGCGACCTCGAGATGAGCTTGTACAAGAAGGTGATCTTGGCCATCAAGGCCAAGGGGAGAACCGCTGGCGAGGTGGTCGGAGAAGCCCTGCGAGCCTACGCGTACCGACGGCTGTTCGGCACCTTGGACAGTGCTGCGAGCAACGGGCTTGACTGTACACGGCACCGCGCAGCTCTTGAGACCATCATTTCTCTGCTGCCACCTGAGAGGGGCTCGGTCTCCTGCGGTTTCCTGCTGAAGCTGGTGAGAGCGGCGTGCTTGCTGGGGTCAGACGAGGCCTTGCGCGGCGACCTGATCAAGAGGATCGGCTCGCAGCTGGACAGAGCTTCGGTCTCTGATCTTCTCATACCCGCGAGCTCCGACGAGAACGCTCTGTACAATGTTGACCTTGTGTCGTCGATACTGGAGGAGTTCATGGTGCAGCGCAACGGCGATGAAGAAGCGTTGGAGGACGGTGAGAGCTACCCGGCCTCTTCGGTCTCCGGCGGCGAGTCGGAGCTCGCGTTGGTGAGGCTGATCGACGGGTATCTGGCCGAGATCGCCAAAGACCCCAACCTCCCTCTCCAAAAGTTCATCGCCGTCGCTGAAATGGCGCCCCTCGCGGCTCGGTCAACCCATGACGGGCTCTACCGCGCCATTGACATGTATCTCAAGGTACGCCCATTTACATATTGGATCTTGTGTTTGTTTCATTGAAGCTATAGCCCCGCTAATAGCACGTTATAGTGTGTAGAGAATTGTCCCGTTAAATTGACTAATGTACCATGTCTCGTTAATAGCATATTTTCAGGGACGACGCTATTTTCTATAGCACATTATTTTTCTCCTTGGTTTGTTTACTGTAGCTCAGAACTTTGAACTGAAATGTTATGTCAATGTGCAGGAGCATCCGAGCCTGTCCAAGAGTGAGAAGAAGAGGCTGTGCGGGCTCATGGACTGCAAGAAGCTGACCGCCGAGGCGAGCTCCCACGCCGTGCAGAACGAGCGCCTCCCTCTGCGCTTGGTCGTGCAGGTCCTCTTCTTCGAGCAGCTCCGAGCGTCGGCCTCTGCCGACGCGGATCAGCACCCGTCCTCCGCCCTGCGCTCCCTCCTCCCCAGAGAGAACGGCAACTCGTACGGCAGCTCCAGGTCGGCCGGCACGACGGCGACCACGACCGAGGACGACCAGTGGGGCGGCGGCGGCGGGGCGCCAGCGTCCGGCGACACCAGCTCCTTCCGGTCAATGAGCGGCCTGGGCAACAACAACAAGAGCGGAGGCGACGGCGGCAAGAACGGCGGCGGCAAGGCGGCAGCCAAGGGGCCGCTGCAGATGCCGAGGAAGATGCTGAGCAAGCTGTGGTCCGGCAAGGCGAGCAGCGGGGAGAACAGCGGCGGCTCCGACACGTCCGAGAGCCCCGGCTCCGTCAACCTCCTCGAGGCAGAGACCAAGTCCACGCATTCACGGAACACCAGGCATTCCGTCTCCTAGGCTGCCTTGCCATTCTTCCCCTTCTTCTTTCTTCGGTCAGGGCGCGCGAGCCATGGAGGTCTCGATCGCTGCTGAATTCGTGTGCTTGCGCCTGACAAGGACGATCGCCCTCAAAGTTAGTGTATTGTTTGGTTGATTTTGGTGTCTATATAGAAATAAAATCTGGTTTTGGGTTGCATTGGATCCAAAATGGTATAGCTTTGTGTTGCCAACATCACTTTTGCGGCACCACTACTAGAATCTGGTTTCTGTCCCGACTTTCCATACCTCGCCAAGTTCATTCTATCAGGCATTCGGCAAACTACCGTCTGTCGAGTTTGATTTAAAATTGGACTCGGTAGTGATAAGCAACTCGACAGAGCTCTGGTTTTGCCTGGTTCCGACGGAAAATGACTCGACGAACAAAGAACTCGGTAAAGCCTGACAGGTGGGTCATGATGTGCAGCAGGCGACGGGGCATTGGATTCGACGGAGCAGTCTGCGGAGTCCAGGGGCTCAGAGCGCGCTGCAGTTCGTGGTCTGGAACGAGAGCTCCCCCTTGCCGATGTCATAGAGCATGTGCAAGTCTTGCTGCTGGAAGTTGCCGATGACGTTTTCGTCGCCTCCTTCCTCGATAAGCATGCATGCCGTGGACTTGTCCACGGGCCCCAGTAGCTCCCTGCCGGCACCGCCACCGAAGTGGAAAACCAGCACCGGCATGACCTTGTCCACGTCGTCCCGTGCCACACACAGGTCCAGTCCGCCGGCGGCTGCACGAGGCTGCGGTTCAGTTGTCGGGCCACTTGCTCGCTCAGCGCCCTATACGCGGTGTCTGCGAGAGACATTATCGGGCTGCCGGTGTCGATGATCACACCGCCAGACCAATACCCAACAACGACCCGCCTGAGCTCAAATGCCGCGCTAGGGATCGACAGCTTGGTCTTCACCACGCCGATCCCCACCAAAAGGAGGTACTCATATCCATATTACTTGTCGCTCAAACGAATGGATCGGAGTGAGTAGTAGAAGTTGCTGTAGGGGTAATCCTTGGAGCTCTTCACACTATCACCCCCCATCAAACTATCATTTTCGTTCTCTTTTGATGGAGTATTTTTTTTTTTGAGGGATTATTAGTGTGGAACTGAACTGCCGGGAGTTGAAAGAAGGATACGAGTCAGGAGGCACAGATGGGCCGGGCCTTCTTCTCGTGAAATTCGACAAAACAACGTACTGAATTTTTTGTTCGGCTCGACAGAATAACGCACCCCTTTACACGACGCCCAACCCCCGCAACCCTTAACCCTCTCTCCCCCAGACGCCGCCTCCCTGCCGCCGCGTCCTCGCTCTCGCAAGCACCACCGGCGACGCCCCCGTCTCCGGCGACCGGCTTCCTAGCGCCCTCCCCGCCCGCCGCCCTCGGCCCGCAGCACATCCACGCGCGCGGCGACCCTCCTCGTCGCGGCAAGCACACCCAGCTCGACGCTCCCCCGACCCAAGGCGAGTCCCTCCTCCTCCCCTAGATCCCATCCCTCCTTGCACGCTGTCGCCGTCGGATACGGGACGCCTCTGATTGCGTGGCTAAGGCCAGACCAGAAGTGAAGTTCGCCTTCGAGTTTTCTTTAGGTTGGGCGGTGGAGAACTCGGTAGATTCTAGATTGTGGTTGCCCTTTTTGGATCGGTGTGCTGCTGCAGTTGCGCCAGCATGTGTTGTTCTCCTGCAACCGGTCTTTGGGTCAGTGATTAGGAGTTGGAGACGACAAGGTGATAACACTGTTTGTATCATTTGCTCCTTTCAGTTTCAATCATGGCGCGCCGAGGATTGATGGAGCAGGACCTTACCAAGCTTGATGTTACCAAGCTACACCCGTTGTCACCCGAAGTTATCTCGCGCCAAGCGACGATCAACATTGGTACCTGATTCCGTCCTTCTGGCAATCTTTTGATGTTCAGTAAGACAGTAACTATCAGCATGGAGAATTTATAGGCATAGAACAGTCCAAAGCTATGTGGATTGCCCCTTGTGCTCTCCGTATTTATTATGATGTGATTCAGTGTCGAACGTTTGCTGTTTACTGTTGTACAATCTTTGGTGATGCCTATTTTACATATATTTTTCACAGTGGAGTTTGCGTGATGTTTCCTATTTTCTGTGGTACGTAGATTGTTAGATGTTGGAACTATTGTCTTTTCTCTGTATATGCACCTGTTTAAGCCTTGACCACGATACTGAAGTCTCACCTGTTGCTTTTTTGGTTGCGCTTAATCCTTTTGTCACTGCATGGGGGGAAGCAATATGATTTCTTTTTATGATATTGTGATGGATCGTGTATTGCCTTAAGTAATGCACATGCCGGGTCACTTATTTAAGAACAAATAAATGCCAGTTTTGGAAAATGCCACTGGAACTCTTAACGCCAGGGTGGTTTGATGGACCAAACTTTCCTAGTATAACCAGCGGATTTTATTTGCAGTTTTGATTTTACAACCATCACTTACTCTTGTTTGTTTTTATCTAGTATATATTTTCCCATGGCTTGGGTCATATCCGAATTTTAGGTGATTTTCTGCGGTGGCATAATATTTGCGATTTTTATGTTACACCTCAGGTACAATTGGCCACGTGGCCCATGGAAAGTCTACTGTTGTGAAAGCTATATCTGGAGTTCAGGTATCATTCATTCTGTTGGCCACATTTTCTTTCCATTTTGAGTACGCCTGTGAAGTATTTGTCACGTTTATCAGTAACTCTTGTGAGTTTGCCATATTACTCAAATATGTCATGCTAGTATTACTTTTGGTATATATAAATAAGCAAACTACACCTAGCACTTGCTAGGAATGCACTGCAGATTTCTTTAAACCTGATTGATAAAAGTGTGGTCTGGGAATTCATTTAATATTACTATTAAAATAATACAAGTGCTCTAGTTTCTTGGCTCGAGTAATGGCACTGTTGTAATTCAAGCTTCTTTGCCTTGTTTTTTTTACAATAATTTCTAGAATGATTACTGACTAATGAATGTCGATGTGCTCATCCTGTTCCATACGGAATTTCTTTAGTATTATGCAATGCACGTTAATATTAGGCAATTTTTTTGAGGGTATATTATGCAATATATTAATTGCATCACACACTAATATCTGTTAAGATCTTAATTGCACGTTGATATTATGTAGTGTATAGTTAATTGGTTGAGGCTGACGTTGATATCAGGAGTACTATTAATTAGGGGAGAGTGCTAACCTTGTTTAGTGCTAAACACATTCAGCGCTAAGCACCAGGGCAACATAGACCATTGGATAGATGAGGTTGAAAGGATGAGATATGTTGGATCTCCGCAATTTGGCTCTTTTTATATTGGTATATATAGATTATTGTTTGATGTCTTTGTTTCGATTTGTAGACTGTTCGCTTCAAGAATGAGCTTGAACGTAACATCACTATCAAGCTGGGCTATGCTAATGCAAAAATCTATAAATGCGAGGATGATAGATGTCCACGGCCAATGTGTTACAAGTATGCTAAATTTCCTTTCTTTTTTACATGTTTAGCTTCTATTACTGTCAGCCTCTTTACAATTTAGAGCAAAGAACTTCAGGGGGTACTGTTCTATGCTCCTATAAATTATTGACCTGTATGTTCATATGATTATTTTCTAGTGAATACAAGGTAGAACTCATGATTGAAATCTCAAATTTGATGATCTCCACAAATTAGTTACTGCATGATTATTTGCCACATACTCAAAATGACCTCTTTGATTTTAAGCTCTTGTACACTATTTGACTTCTGTCAATTATATAAAGGGCTTATGGAAGCGGAAAAGAAGATACTCCTGCCTGTGATGTTCCTGGGTTTGAAAACACCAGGATGAAGCTCCTGAGACATGTTTCCTTTGTTGATTGCCCGGTATGATGAAGCTCTACACCTTTGCTGTTATGAATGTTCTCTTCTACAGACCGAGTACATGAATGCTTAAGTACATAGCCTGACCATTTCTTGCCCTACCCAAGTGATTAGTAACATTTTTGCACCATACAATTTTATTTGGATTTGGTTGCTGTCAATTATGATCATGAGGTTTCTCTTGCATCACCATAGATGATAATGGATGTTTACACTAGTAACTGTATCACCAATTATTGAACTGAATTATTATATGAATTGAACATAATGGATGTTTACATTAGATATTCTTCTCATTAGTGGAACTTGAATATGATATTACATAAGTGTTATATGTATTTACAATATCTACCTTGTTGAACAGGGCCACGACATTCTCATGGCTACAATGCTTAATGGAGCAGCTATCATGGATGGAGCCTTGCTCTTGATAGCAGCAAATGAAAGCTGCCCACAACCCCAGACATCGGAGCATCTTGCAGCTGTTGAAATCATGCGTCTCCAACATCTCATAATTTTGCAGAACAAGATTGATCTTATCCAGGAAAGTGCAGCAATGAATCAGCATGAAGCAATCCAAAAATTTATCCAGGTGACTACTGTTTGTCATTGCTCGTGTTATAAATACATGTCTTCTCTTTCATGGTTTGATTTTTTTACTACCATCTGTGCAGGGCACGATAGCTGAAGGTGCTCCTGTGGTGCCAATATCTGCCCAGCTGAAGTACAACATTGATGTGATCTGTGAATATATTATTAAGAAAATCCCCATTCCGGAAAGGAACTTCACTTCACCTCCCAACATGATTGTTATTCGTTCCTTTGATGTCAACAAGCCTGGTTCGGAGGTTGATGAAATTAGGGGTGGGGTAGCAGGTGGCAGCATCCTCAGGGTATATATGTATATATATATATAAACTGAATTAGATCATGAGTGTTCTTGCTTTTCATGTGGTAAATGTAAACTGAGTGTCTATTCTTATTTGCAGGGAGTCCTCAGGGTGAACCAGAACATTGAAGTTCGCCCTGGCATTGTCATGAAGGATGAGAGTGGCAACATCAAGTGCACCCCAATCTATTCAAGGATTGTCTCGCTCTATGCTGAGCAGAATGAGCTCCAATTTGCTGTGCCAGGAGGGCTTATTGGTGTGGGAACAACCATGGATCCAACTTTGACTCGTGCCGACAGGCTGGTTGGCCAGGTTCTAGGAGAAATCGGGTCGCTCCCTGACGTATTCGTGGAGCTTGAGGTTTGTCGAATCTTTGTTGCTTCATGATTTTAGGCAACAGAGATTGCTGTTGATGACAATCCTTGGACATTGCTTTGCAGATCAACTTCTTCCTTCTCCGAAGGCTGCTGGGCGTGAGAACAAAGGGTACAGAGAAGGCAGGGAAGGTCTCCAAGCTCACCAAGGGTGAGATCCTGATGCTTAACATCGGATCGATGTCCACCGGCGCCCGTGTGGTCGCCGTGAAGAACGATCTCGCCAAGCTCCAGCTCACCGCGCCCGTCTGCACAAGCAAAGGTGAGAAGGTCGCGCTGAGCCGCCGTGTCGAGAAGCATTGGCGCCTCATCGGATGGGGCCAGATCCAAGCCGGCGCGACCCTCGAAGTTCCACCCTGCCCGCTCTGAAAAAGAAAAGAAAAGCCGAACAGCTTGTGAAACAAGAGAGGCGAAATGTGGGAGGGCAGAGAGCTCCTAGGTACAGTTTTTGTGAGGTGGAGGAGAAAACATCATGAGTCTGGAAGTCTTGTCGTCGTGGGATTTTTCTACGCTACTTAGTTTCCCTTTCTCTGTCTGAATTTAGGATTTGTTATACTTGCTGTGTTACCATGGCCGTGGTCAGTAGGCGAGGAACCTACCACTTTGGTTCAGGTTTACCTAATCGTCTTGCCTATTTTTCATTGACAACATTTGTCAGTATTGCTCCTAATTTTACTCAGCTTGTGTCTTTGTTTGTTAGACTGCAGTGCTGTTCCTTGCCAACAACGTATTACTCACAAATGCCCAAGAAACGTTCAAGGATGCCAACAGATTTGTTTCAACTTTTCAGGAAAAATGAACTAATTTCTAGTTTACCCTAATAAATTTCTACTGCTAATTACAACCTTGAGAGGAGTCTACATTGCCAATTTCATTGGCTACATTATGCCATGACTTGACTAGAGTTCAATTGGCCCTAATTTCCCCCAGCTTGTGCCTTGTTTGATTTTTGGGCTATGACCGCCATACTGTGTGCTTCCCAATCGTAGTGAAAGGTGGTGCTAGATGTTGCCAGGATGGGAAAACAAGAATGTTCCAGTCACATGGCCAAAAAAAAAAAGAATGTTCCAGTCACCATAATTCTTTTAACAGACAAGGCGGTGCTAGATGTTGCCAGGTGGATATTCGGACAACAAACCTTTTGCAACACCATACGATCCTAGCATGTAGATTCGAAAGTTTGAAGACACGACTATAGATCAAATGAGATACTCTCAAGTGATTGTTTCACTCGTGTATCTAGCTTGTGCTACTTCGCATGATATCTCATTTGTTGTGGGCAAACTGAGCCGATTTGTTTTGAATCCGAAAGATGTGCATTGGCATGTTGTTGAACGAGTTATGCGTCATTTGCAAGGTTATGTTAGCCACAAACTTCACTATACCGGGTACACTACGGTACTTGAGGGGTATAATGATACAAATTGGATCTCGGATGCCGATGAGATGAAAGATACAAGCGGATATGTCTTCACACGTGTGGATCATGTGATGCAAGAGGACGGGCTACTCCCCTTTATTTTTCAAAAAAATGTCAAAAATAAATGTTGTCATGCCGGCTCAATATAGCTATCATTACACTACCAATTCATAAGAAGAAAACGTAGCTAAAAGGACAAAGTATAGACTTCGCTCACGAAACTTTGATGAAATGGAATACCTTCTGGATGAATGTATAATGTAGTGTGTTATAATTGCTCTATGGAGAACGTGGAAGGAGCAACACTACCAGATTATGCTAGTCAATCGTGTGCACCAATCCCTTCTACCTGACATTTCCCACATCTTAATAAATCAATCTTGGAAATTAATTTCAGCACGGACGGCAGCAACCAAACGTATTTAGTCAGAACCAGGAAGTTATTTTACTTTCACATAGAGACGAGAGAGAGTAATGTCAACAATGACAAGGCACATTCTTAACAACTAAACTAGAGTACAACAAAAAGGAATACCCTAACACACCCATCAAGAACATTATTTAGCTAATAACTAACTAATCCTTGAAAACTCTATATAAGGCTTCGTAAGCAGTGGTTATCATCCCATCAAGTGACACATCCACCATAGTTCAAACACAAGCACACGTACCAAAAGTCACTAGAGAGAATGGCAGACACTACCTGCTGCAAGAAACTAGTGGAGGACATTCAAGGTCTACGACGACGGCACCGTCGAGCGGTCTCCACCTCCCCCGGAGGCACGCCAACTAGCAACCACCATTGCGCCGTATGATGTGCCGCGCAACGGTGTGACGGTGCACGACATCCGGGCCAGCCCGCCTCTCCGTCTCTACCTCCCGGAGGCAGCTCCTTTGGCTGGTCGCCGTCTTCCGGTCCTCCTCCACTTCCACGCCGGCCTGTTCTGTCTGAGCGACCCTACCTGGTCGATGTACCATTGCTTCTACGCCCGTCTCGCCGCCTCCATCCCCATCGCCGGCGTCGTGTCCATCACCCTCCCCCTTGCTCCGGAGCACCCGCTCCCGGCGGCCATAGCCGCCGGCTTTGCCGCAATTGACTGGTTGAAGTTGCTCGCTCAGCCCGGGATGCTAACTGAGCCGGTCCCCGAGCCGACGTCCGACCCGGTGGGCAAGCTCAAGGCCGTGGCCGACTTGTCACGTGTGTTCCTAATAGGTGATAGCAATGGAGCCAACCTGGTGCACCATGTTGCTGCTGGGTTCAACTCGGCGGAGCCGGGTTACTGGGGCCCGGTCCGGCTCGCCGGAGCCATTCTGCTCAACCCGGGTTTCTCCCGGTCCACTCCAAGCCGGTCCGAGTTGAGTGACGTCCAAGTGGACCCGCACATAAACTACAAGATGGTGGACAGTTTCCTGGCGCTGGCACTCCCCAAAGGAGCCACCCGAGACCACCCCTACATCTGGCCCGTCCGAGACGACACGGCGGCGGCGGCGGTGCTGGCCATGCCGCCGCTTCTGGTGAGTGTTGCGACCTTGGACACGATGCGCGATCGACAGGTCGAGTACTGCAACATGATGCGGCGCGTCGGGAAGGACGTGGAGGTGGCGCTGAACCCCGGTGTGGGCCACATGTTCTACCTTAACCAGGGCACCCCTGAGCCAGCCGACGAGGAGGTTGCGGCACGCATCGCCGAGCTCATCGAGGCCATCGGGGCCTTCGTTGGTAGGCGCCACGGCTGTGTCGCTCGGATGTAATCGTCTGCCAGTGTGTGTCCATGGTTTGCGTTGATGTTCTTAATCATATGCATCTTGTGCGCGTCTCTCCTGGCAATGGTTTTCGTGAATTGTGTGGGTTTTTACTGTTTAGCTTGAATGGAATGTAATGATCTTTTTTTCTTCTAATATTTACTTTCCAAAGCTTAAATTAAGTTTTTATCCGGAATAAAATGTTTGTTGGGCTATGTCGTGTCACGGGCACCTATTTCTTTCTTCTTACTTTAGTTATGTTTTTGTTGCTTGTTTGATTTTTGACCTTCTTTTGATCGTAAACATGGTTATCATGTTTAGGTTCTGGATCTGCTATCCTTATAAACTCGATCAATCTGTTTTTTTCCAACGAGATATTCAGATGGGGAGCCTTTTCACCCCTGTGGCAATTCAATAAAAAGAATATTGTAACCTGGATAGCATAGATAAAAGGGTGTGAGTTTTATCATAAAAGGGTGTGAGTCCTCCATTTATCTATACGAGGACACTTTGTTTTTCGTGTCAACAAAACAAGGGTTATATGCCATCACAAAATTATTACCGAAAAGTTTTTCGAAATGTGAATCCAATGACATACTTTTTATAACACATGACTCACATATATTTTATTGATAAATTAAAGATCAAAATTAGAATAAAAATATATGAGACCGACCCCTACGTGCTTGCCAGTGCATGCAGTCATGTTTAGCGTCGATATCAACAGTGATCGGTATTTTGTAAGTCTAGTACCTGGCAGGCGTCAAGCTATTTGATTTGTGCATTGCCACCCATTATCTATCCTCAAGCATCGATCGATCTATATTCATCCTCTATTCCGCCACTCGTCACCAAATAGGGTGTAGTCAAACGTGGAAAAAAATGGCGCGAACTTTGGTGTTCCTGCTCGTGCTACTGTGCTCCAGTGCAAGCCTAGTCACAAGCAGCAGTAGCAGTAACGGCGCAGGGCTCCGCATGAAGCTCACCCACGTCGACGACAAGGCGGGCTACACCACGGAGGAGCGCGTGCGGCGCGCCGTGGCTGTAAGCCGGGAACGCCTGGCCACCACGCAGCAGCAGCAGCAGCGCCGGGCGTCCGGCGACGTGAGCACGCCGGTCCACCTGGCCACCCGGCAGTACATCGCCGAGTACCTCATCGGCGACCCGCCGCAGCGCGCGGACGGCCTCATCGACACCGGCAGCAACCTCATCTGGACCCAGTGCGCGGCGACGTGCCTCAAGGCGTGCGCCAAGCAGGACCTGCCCTACTACAACCTGTCGAGCTCGGCGAGCTTCGCGGCCGTGCCGTGCGCGGACGGCGCGAGGCTGTGCGCGGCCAACGGCGCGCACCTCTGCGGCCTGGACGGCAGCTGCACCTTCATCGCCAGCTACGGCGCCGGCAGCGTCGTCGGGTCGCTCGGCACCGAGGCCTTCGCCTTCCAGTCCGGCGCGGCGAGGCTGGCCTTCGGGTGCGTGAGCCTGACGCGAATCGTCAAGGGCGCCCTGAACGGCGCGTCCGGGCTCATCGGGCTCGGCCGCGGCCGCCTGTCACTCGTCTCCCAGACGGGCGCCACGAAGTTCTCCTACTGCCTCACCCCCTATCTCCACAACCACGGCGCCTCCAGCCACCTGTTCGTCGGCGCGTCGGCGAGCTTGAGCGGCGCCGGCGCCGTGACGTCCATACCGTTCGTGAAGAGCCCCAAGGATTACCCCTACAGCACCTTCTACTACCTCCCTTTGGTGGGGATCAGCGTGGGGAAGACCAAGCTGCCGATCCCCGGCGCGGCGTTCGAGCTCACGCGGGTCGCTGCGGGGTATTGGTCCGGCGGGGTGATCATCGACACCGGCAGCCCGGTGACGTCCCTCGCCGACGCCGCGTACAGCGCGCTGAACGAGGAAGTGGCCCGGCAACTGAACCGCAGTCTCGTGCAGCCGCCGGCGGAGACCGGACTGGACCTGTGTGTGGCACGGCAAGACGTCGACAAGGTCGTGCCGGTGATGGTTTTCCACTTCAGTGGCGGTGCGGATATGACGGTGCCGGCGGGGAGCTACTGGGGGCCCGTGGACAAGTCCACGGCGTGCATGCTGATCGAGGAAGGAGGGGACGAGAGCGTCATCGGCAACTTCCAGCAGCAAGACTTGCACCTGCTCTACGACATCGGTAAGGGGGAGCTTTCGTTCCAGACCGCAGACTGCAGTGTGCTCTGAGCCCTCACCTTGTGTCTTATCTACAGTATGTGTTAAGCTGATCCCATTGTTTTCAACGAGTACTATTATTTATTATTTGTTCACCCCCTTTTAAAAATTCAAAAGTGTAAAATTGTTCTAGTGCGGAAGTGATACACAACCTTATTATATACTTCCTCCGTCGCATAAGTGTCAAAAACGTTTTTATATTACTAGCAAAACGGTCCGTGCGTTTGTAACGAGAGTTTTTTTTTCCATAATCTCAAATGACAATGACCATATTTTACTGCATCATCGAGATATACTATCACTTTTTTTTTGTAAAATAGTGAACAATTTTTGAAAAACAAGAATATTTTTTTAAACTCGTGAACATATTTGAAATCATAGATGTTTTTTCAAATTCGCGAACATTTTATAAAATCATGAAAACTTTCTGAATTGATCAACATTTTATACTATTTGCAAACATTTTTTTAAAAATGTGAACATTTGTTAAAACATTTTTCATCAATCAATGAACATTTCTAGAATCGACGAACAATATTTTGGGATTTCGTGAAACAATTTTTGAAATTGATGACATTTTTTGAACTGCATGATCTTATTTGAATCAGCGAATATTGTATGAATCAATAAACTATGTTTTTTGAATTTATGTTTTTTTGGAATTTCTAGGATATTTTCAATTCATGAATATTTTTTCAATTGGAGAAATTTTGGTTAATTTCCTTAACATTTTTAATACATGAATTTTCTATAAAACTCATGAACGTTTTTTTACTTCCCAAACATTTTTTTTTAAATTTACGAACATTTTTTAAAAATACCAAAAAAATTCTGAAGGCACAAACATTAATGAATTATGAAAAAATTATTACAAAATTCACATTTTTTAATTTTCGAAACTTTTTAAAATTTCCAAATTATTTAAAGTAAAAAACAATAACGAAAAAGAAATAAAAAATAAAAAACAGGTCGCCCGTAGATGGGCTGGCCCAAACTGGCGACAGTGTCTTCTCCTAGCGCGTAGAGCGCAGTATAGCAGGTTCCTTCATGGGCCGGCCCAGGCCGAGATTTCTCTACGTGAAACGTTTTTTATCACTTATCGATGGCATTGGTGGGTAATATTTTACAATTTAGGGATAATTTCGATGACGAACGGGCAGAAGCACTCCTTCCTTTATTAGTAGGTAAAGATGGGACCGAGCAGTATAACTAATGAACAGAGATAGTATCTTTGTTTGGGTTAGTTTTTCAGAGAAAAACGGTAAACTGACGGTTATTATAAGGGTCGAGGCCTTTTACGAGATAGAGATGCTCCTACACTCACGCAAGTCGTCTAAAATGCCAAAAATTCCAATAGCCAAGCGAGGACGATGACACACAGGTACCTCATCTGGAACCAGTGCGCAACGACGTGCCTCAAGGCGTGCGCCAAGCAGGACCCGCCCTACTACAACCTGTCGAGCTCGGCAAGCTTCGCGCCCGTGCCGGACAGCGCGAAGCTGTGTGCGGCCAACGACGCACACCTTTGCGGCCTGGACGGTAGCTGCACATTCATCGCCAGCTACGGCGCTGGCAGCGTTGTCATGTCGCTCGGCAAAGAGGCCTTCACCTTCGAGTCCGGTGCAGCGAGGCTGGTTTTCGGGTGCGTGAGCCTGACACGAATCGTGAAGGGCGCCCTGAACGGCGCGTCCGGGCTCATCGAGCTCGGCCGCGGCTAGACCTGATCATTGGTCGGGCTAGGTTGGGTTCGGGCCGGGCTTTCCAAAGCCCGAAAAAAAATCCCAAGCCCGAGCCCGGCCCGAAGCCCGAAATGCATTCTTTTTTCAAGCTCGAGCCCGGCCCGAAGCCCGACCTAAAGCCCGAAAGCCCGGCCCGGATGTTATTTTTTGTTGTTTGCACGTGCAAAGCCCGGCCCGAAGCCCGAAAGCCTGGCCCGAAATCCTTAAAAAGAGAAGCCCGAGCCCGGCCCGAACTATCTTTCGGGCTAGAAAATGAAGCCCGAGCCCGGTCCGAATGCCAAACCCGAAGCCCGAAGCCCGGTTTTTTCGGGCCGGGCTGTCCATGCCCAGGTTTAGCCGCGGCCGCCTGTCACTCGTCTCTCAGACGGGCACCACAAAGTTCTCCTACTGCCTCGCCCCCTATATCACCTCTTGCATGCATCCTTCCAAGCCTGGCAGAGAAAAAATACACATATGGTTGTTTGGTAACAAGCATTTTCTTCTCAAATGCAACCTGTTGTTGTTTGACTAGATGATTAATCTCACCTCTTGCCCACTTGGTGAACTTACCAACGTGAAGACAGGTGCTGGAGAAAAAAGAGAAAGGTTGACTCGAGGTAGAAGGTGTGTCAGCCCTCCGATGCTCATCAAACGATCACGAAATCGACTAGACATGAATCATTTTTCATGCGCCCGACGTCCATGTGTGACACAAGCATTTTCTTCTCAAATGAAACCTGTTGTTGTTTGACTAGATGATTAATCTCACCTCTTGCTAGGGCTGGGCGTTCGGTTTATATGGTTAATTCGGTTCGGTTTATTCGTTTTTTTATAATTTCGGTTTTCAAGAAATAGAAACCGAAATAATCACACAAAATTTAGAAACCGAACCATATTAACCATAATATATTGGTTCGGTTTGTTCGGTT
>CBMN010044556.1:0-11379 GCA_000582825.1 Hordeum pubiflorum
TAGGCCAGTATATATACATATACAGTGTGGAATATATGCAGGAAACCCCTTATACAATGGGATAAATACAAACAGGTTATATGGCTATATATGTAATACTCTAACAAAATTGTCATTGATGCTTAATATTCTTGTGTGCCAACTATCAACTCAAAACAAATACTACTGCGATGCCAGCAAACAGAGAGCCATGAGAATATTCTGACGCTGTGGCTTTGTACTAATTTTGTACAAATAAACCTAAACCACGCCAAGGTGCTAGTAAAAACCGTCCTGCTAATATTCTTCGTTTTTCTCCAGAAGAATAGCATTAGCATTCCTCTTCTCATCAAATGAATAAACATTTGTTTGCGCCTTATCGCTGTCTTGAAAAGCACAGATAATAATAAGAATTTTTGTACAGGAAATTGACCTTCGCATAGGTGCCTCCTTCACAAGGTTTCAAACAATGCTGCTAAAGGATGCATTTGTCCTTGATGTCAGTGGGGAAGAAAGGAATATGGTTCTGAGCTATGGTCCTTGCCAGGTACCTCACTACAGAATATTAACTGAACATATTCAATGCATACACATTATTATTCCCCGTCTAAGATTTTCATTTCATTCCAGTTTCCAACTCTAGGATTTATTGTTGAGCGTTTCTGGGAGATACAAGCTCATGAACCTGAAGAGTTCTGGACAATAAATTGTTCTCACACTTCAGATGAAGGCACCGCGTCGTTTATTTGGATGTAAGATTCGCTCCAGCCGTCCTGAACTTCAATTAGAAAAGTTGTGTGACATATTCTTGTTTGGCAGACGCGGCCATTTGTTTGATTACCCATCTGCTGTTGTGATCTATGAAATGTGTGTCCAAGAACCAATGGCAACAGTGAGTCCTCACATCTTCTATTTCACTACTGGTTACAAAATTAACAATGATGGACAACTTTAATGACAGATCAGAGGTGCCTATTTTTAGTTGTTTTGTTTTATTTCTACAGGTACAGAATGTCAGGAATCAGGAGAAACTAAAGTACCCTCCTTACCCACTAAGTACTGTGGAGCTTCAGAAACGTGCTTCTAGGTGCTGCAGAATGAGTTCAGAGCACACAATGAAGGTATATTAAAAATACTAAATCCTTTTGGCGTATTATTTTTCCATAACAGTTTTGCTAGTAAAAAATGCATAGCTCTATTTCCTGATTGCTTCGTTTGCTTCTTGTGCTATCCATACCAGGTGGCTGAAGAACTTTACCAAGCTGGATTCATTAGTTATCCCAGGACGGAGACTGATAGTTTCTCTCCAAACACTGACCTGCATGTCAGTTATGAATATTAGCGTGCCTTGTCCATGTTTTTATTCATTGTCCTGATTCTGCTTACACATTCTTTCTAGATTTACATCTACAGTGTTGCACTTTTAACACTTACATGATATTATTTTGTTCCATGAAGGAAACCAAATTCTAAAGACATGTAATCCTAAAAAAAGGAACATATTATAAAACAATTTTCTCTAGTGAATGTTAGTTTGGAAAAAAAAAGTAACCATGGTCTCATAGGCATAGTTCTCCTGTTTTCTTTACGTTTGACTTGACGTAGATATATGTTACCACCTGATGATCTTCATTGTTGAATAACCATAAGAAAAATGTAAAAAGGCATTTGTACTGTCCAACTCATACTTGCGATGAATAAACATTTCTTTACTCTTAAGTTGTTAATTTTCATTTGCTCATCCTGGCATGGTTGCCCTGACATGGGCTGTTCCCTTTTACTTAGGCAATTGTACGTGAACAAGCGGATCACCCTGATTGGGGAACGTATGCCCAACGCCTTCTGAATCCTGAAGAAAGGCTCTGGAGAAATCCCAGCAATGGTGGTCATGATGACAAGGCACATCCTCCTATTCATCCAACAAAGTTTTCGACTGGTGAAAACAACTGGTCTCCAGACCACAAGGTATGTAGCACTACCAAATAGAAGAGAAATATCTATCAGTCTCATATCAGTTTATAGTATTTTATCCAATCTGTTGTTTTTATGCTCCACAAATCTAATAATGTTCTCCATATCCATTTCTGCTGTCCAGAAATTGTATGAGCTAGTTGTTCGCCATTTCCTTGCTTGTTGCTCCCAACCTGCAGTTGGAGCCGAGACAACTGTGGAAGTTGACATTGCTGGTGAACAGTTCAATGCATCAGGGCGTGTCGTACTTGCTGTGAGCACCCTCACATGTTGCTGTCATCTTCTATTGTTGCTTACGTCTAATAATCTACTGCCCATACTTCAACAAACATGAAACTTGTCACGTCTCCTTATTCTCTGGCATGGAAATGTTATGATATCAGTAATAAAGTAACTTTACCCAATGTACAGAGGCAATGTAGCTGTAATACCAGTTTGACCGATATAGCTGAGAAACAAGCGTAGAATAATGTATGTTATCTGCAATTACCTAATATTCAGAGGTGATGTAGCTTTAGCTGATTCCCTTATTTACTTAATGTTGACGTGGTGATAAAATGTTTTGGATGTTTCTAACATATGAGCGTAGAGCTGGGAAAGCTCATAGAAAATAACTATTTGCAATTTGGTTTATGATGTAATATTTTCTGAAAAAGGGATACAAAGGGGAATCATATTTCTCAAAAATGAATCAGATAACCAACATGCAGTTTAACAATAAATGTGTGACAAATAATTGCTTCTCCTTGACGCTGATTGGTACTTAGGTGGCTTATTAGTAAACCGGGCCTTATGCTAGTACAGAGAAATGCTCTGCCCAGCGAACCCGTGCAAGGATTTTTTTTTATCTTATTATTACTAGATTTTTTAAACTGTCACCAAGGTTTTTTGGTCCAGTAAGAGTCATCCATTCTCTTATACATCTGGGAAGTGTAAAAGTTCCTTTTTAATAAAAAACATTTTTACTTTTTCTGTAGAAAAATTATTTGGACGTTTATCGCTATGACTCATGGGGTGGTTCATTACTTCCAACATACACCATCGGACAGCAGGTTTGCTACATTCTACCCTAATTCTATTCTACTCCCTCCGTTCCAAAATNNNTGTCGTGGTTTTAGTTCAAATTTCAACTAAACCCATGACACTTACTTTGAACGGAGAGAGTATTTGTTAAAACCTTTCCTGTTAGTTTCTTTGTGCCTCCTATGCAAGTTGAGATAAAAAAGAAGTCACATATGGGCAGATCTTACAAAGGTCATATTTTGAGTTGAAATCTTGATCCTTGTATGTTGTTGTAAATATTGGTGATGCATAGGAAGGTTGCAATATATATTGCAGCATATCAGTCAATATAATGGGTATGGAGCCTGATATTTCGCAACTCTAATATAACACCAATACAAAACCTTGCAGTTTGTTCCGACGACTTTAACACTTGATTCAGGAGTGACTCGACCACCACCTCTTCTTGCTGAAGCTGACCTCCTTAGCTGCATGGATAGAGTACATGAATTCTTCTTGTCTTCTATGTTTACTCTTTATTATTCAAAAATGCTGAGTTGCGCAAATGTCTCACACCCTTTGGTGCTATTTTCAGGCAGGAATCGGCACCGACGCAACCATGCATGAACACATAAAAAAGCTACTTGACCGTTGTTATGCAACCAAAGATGCAAATTCACGTTTCTCCCCAACAAATCTTGTGCGTTTCATGCCATATGAAAGCTCCATTATACCATTGCATGTAGCATATATGCTGTTTAAATGATTTTTATTGCTATAATTGTGTTTGTTATAGTGTGTTTACAATATAGCACCTCGTGGACCTTAGCTTGTTTAGAAACCCATAAGTGCGCTTAAGAAGTCTTTGCCCGCACTTTGTGAAGCGCCTCCTTAGCCACACTACTATAGTGCAACCTTTTCTTGTAACTGGTATTCAAAACTCAGGAGAGAATACACATAATTCTCATCTTGAATAAGTACTTTGCTGTGGAAACTCCATCGCCTCCGTACAGAGCCACTCTTTTTCGAGAAAGGGTGGAGCCACTCTCATCATCAGTAATCTATGTAATACTTTTGATATCTGAAAGTAAGGTGCTTTCACATTTTGCTTATGTAAAACATGCTTAATATCTGAGTAAATAGCTGAAAGTGCCAATCCAATTCGTATTAATACAAATGGGACGTCTTCTGTTTTATTTCCTTCCCAATTAGTACTCATCATGTTTTTATGAGTCAATTTTTTTATTTAGATTTTTTAATTGGGAATGCCCGATAGCATTTCTCCAGTGTGCAGAAAGTAACAGTTCTTCCGCTGACATGTTTTCGTTGTTTTTTGTGTGTGTAAATGCAGGGGGAGGCGTTGGTAATGGGTTATGATGAAATGGGGTAAGCTAATTCTTACATCTCTACCTTTAAAAAAAAAACTAACACCTCTACCTTTTCAACTTATATTGGATGAAATGTACCTAGTTCCTCAAAGAAACTCAAAATTTTAGGTATGAGCTTTGGAAACCTTATTTAAGGGCAATGATGGAAGCTGACATGAAATCAGTTAGTGTCGGTACAAAGAGTAAAGCGCAAGTACTTGAGGGTTGTTTGCAGCAGATGAAGGCTTGTTTTCTGGATGTAAGTTGTAGTTTACTGAGCATTCCATGGTTGTCACCAATTGAATTAGCTACAGTCCCATCCAGTTGCTCTAAATTTATGTTTTTTAAGTTGACCACATGGTGATCATGTAGGCAAGGGCAAACAAAGTGAAGCTCCTTGATGCCATGGGAACATTCTTTGCTAGGTTTGGTGGATCCCCTTTGATTTTCTTCTTTTCATGCTGTACGTTTATAGCTTCACTTTGCCTATTCTATCTAGGTCAAATAGACCTATCAACGAGACACAAAATTCCATTGAAGTTGTAAGGCCCTGTGGTGCATGCAATGACTCTGAAATGTTACTGAAGCGAAGACCGGTAAATTGTCTTCCAGTGCCTCTTTGGTATTAGGATGTGTCACACTTTGCGCATGCTTCAGCTTTGCTTTTTTTGTCCCAGAATGGTGGTTTTATGGTTGGCTGTCGGGGCTTTCCTCAGTGTAGAAATGTAGTATGGCTGCCCGGATCTGTTGCAGAAGCTGCTGTGACGCAACAAATTTGTCCTACCTGCGTTCCAGGTGATCATTTAGTTCCCCATTTTTTGTTACCATGCTACCAGTCTGGCTTATGTTTGTATGTCCTGAATATTCTGTTGTTTCTCTCAATGAAATGATAATCCACCACATTTACAGGTCCTGTTTATAAGATTCAATTTAAGTTCAACCGAAGGGATATCCCACCAAGTTTTGATGTTGATCACCTAGGTATGTTATCTTAATTTAAATTGTAGTTTTATACCCGTTTTAGTTAATGTGATATATATCCTTTACTCTGATAGGTTGCATTGGTGGATGTGACGATGTACTCAAAGAGCTTACAGAGATAAGTAGATTTCAACATCATAACCAGACTACGACACCAGGTATGGATGCCTGTCCTTGCTGTCTGTTTCATACATGGGCCAACTGTTGTGCTCATCCTTTTGCAGTCCTAGATAAAGGTATATAGTGTATAGGACTGAATACAGTTTTATGCTTACTTTCTTAATAGGGGCTTCCGGTTTTCTCTCATAAAGATAAAATGCTAAGCATGCGTGTTTTCTGTTCTTGCTTCTACTGTCTCCATGTCTTGCTTTTCTGGACACATGACTGTAATGGCCACTCATAAAGACTTATTTTGTGACAAATTATATTACTTCACAGCCAGAAGCCAAAGCCAGTCTCAGACTACATCCACAAGTGGTGTAAGGCAGGGGGCTCCAAGGCAGGATTTACCAACTGGTTCTCGCTCGACGGGGCAATTTGCTAACCAGCACACACCTGTTGTGAACCCCCAAGGTTTCTTTTCATCCCCCAAGTGTCTCCATCGTTTGTTTTCCAAATACATGACAACCATTCATTTCATTGAGGCTTATTTTATGATCACGCTACTTTGCAGGAAGAGGTCAAAGCCAGACTCCGAGTGGTGTCGGAGCAAGACAGGGGACTCCAAGGCAGGATTTGCATACTGTTTTTCGTACGGCTAGCCAATTTGCTAATGAGCAGCAGACACCCAGTGTGAATCCACAAGGCTTTCGTTCAACCCATACGGGCCTTACCCAAAACTCAAGAAATGCATCATCATCGGGTATGTAAAGTGCTACGTACTTCTCTATTCTTTATCCAGAGTTGGTGCCTTCATCTTCAGTGATTTTCAGATGCAGGTCAAGTACTCTGCACTACATGTGGTGAGGCCTGCATAAACCGAACTGCTAATACTGAGGCGAACAGGGGGAGGAAGTTCTATAAATGCCAAAATCAATGCGGCTTCTTTGTGTAAGCTATATTCAAACTGCTCATTGTGCAATATCTTGTCTGTTGCTTGCACAAGTACCTGATACAAACTTATAGTCACAATAAACTTACTTGAAAGCTGTTGACGCATGTAGCATATCACTGCTTCTGCAACTAGCTCAGTGATGGTAATAACTATCTGCATAGAGTTTCTTTGCATACATAATTCCGCACAAATAGCTCCTCGATATTGAACAAGGGTGAGGTCTGTGAGGCTTCTTGCTTAATTGCTTTTGTTAGTTACTGTATATAGTTTTCGTCGACCGTTCTTTTGCCATCCTCCATCGAGTTATGTTAATAGTTATGCTTGGTTGGTTTGTATCAAGTGAAATTGTCCCAGGAATTCTCTTGCCTGACGGTCTGTCTGTACATACAATGCAGATGGGAAGACGAGCTGGATAACGTTGCGCCCAGGGGCCGTGGGCGCGGCAGCCGCGGTGGCGGCAGACAAGCATCCGCATCGGCATCTGCAGGTCGTAGAGGCGGCGGGCGAGGCAGGAGGGGCCGTGGCGGGAACACGGACGCCGAGGGCATGACCTTCGTCTCGGCGACCGGCGACACGGTGCACGGCTGCTGCTTCACCTGCGGCGACCCTTCCCACTTCGCCAACGCGTGCCCGAACCGGGGGCGATAGTACAGATCGGCAGCGTCAGCATGCACGAAGCAAATGCATACATTTATTACCTCTAGGCTCTAGTGCATCCATCAGAATTCAGAAGCCATGTTAGTGATGTGACGGCGCTGCTGCTCGCACGCTGTCAAGCGAAGATGGATGCGTGAGCCCGTGTCAACTCGCCGAGACCTGCAAACACGCACGTGCCGGGAGGGGAGAGAGACCATCATAACGCGAGCGGGAAAAGGCGCGCTTGCTCAAACTTGACGCTTACAAATGTCACAGAGAAACCGACGCTTCTTCCATGGCATGAAGATATCGACATGATGGAGACGCACCCGTGCGTGCGTGGTGAGCTGCGGTGCACGTATGGCATGCAATCCATCCATCCATTGTAAAGCTCTTTCCGAGGACGGTTCCATCCCTCGTCGCTCACCAGTCACCACGAGCTCCATCCATCCACCCCAAAGTCTAGTCAAAAAAGGTGTAGCGGAAAAAATGGATCATGCTACCGCCTTTTCCCATCGGGCCCTGTTACCATCGGTAACCAACCGCTGTTTTCGTCGTCGGGTCGCTCTCGTGACGCGTGACCACGGCATTCACTGGATGTTAATAACCTTTTGGCTGATCGGACCGCTGATGATGGGTCAGGTCGTTAGGCGTGACCGTTTGTTTCCCTCGGTGACTTTAAATCATGCATTCTGACCGACGTAGCCCATCTCACCTGCAGCTCGACTGCTCGACGACTTTGCATGCGCAGGAGTTCCTTTTATAAAACAAATAAATTTCGGTTCGTTTCCCCCTAATCATGCGAAATTGACTAACCATTGTTTACTTTATATCTAGTGATGAGTGAGACCAGAACTAATATATACGAGAGGAGGCTTTGAAATGTATGCCCAGGTAGGTAGGTTCCACACCAAACACGGTGTCGGCAGGCGGCATATCTCTATGCATAGCTTTGCAGAGATGCTTCAGTTTTTCAGTACATTACCATGATCGACCGGAAAGATTCGTAAAGAGAGGCCTATTATACGTATGTACGTACTACCTGGAAGACTTTGGAAGCGATGTTTCCATGATCGGAAAGATCCGTAACGAGGACGACACACAACCGATCCATCCACCAAAGTAAACCTAGCTTAGCTTGCTAGCTTTTGTGACCCCATCATTACCACGTACGCCCACCGGTTAAGCATATATGCTGCAGCTAGCCTGCGTGCATGTGTTGCTACTGTACGTACATTCCTCCTCCTCTGCATGTGTTGCTACTTGCTACTACAAGCTGCTAGCTATCATTACGTACCTGTGCTTGCTAAAGGAGGCTTTAGGCTTCTTATTATGCCCTAATCTCTCTCTCTCTCTCTCTCTCTCTCTAACACACTGGCAGAATTGTATTAACAAGGCAGGGATTCTGAAAACAGCAATATGCTAAGAGAAAGATGTACTCGGTACTACTTAACTAATCATTATAGAGAATCACTGAAAGTCTGAAACCTTGTCCAGTCCGCAACAAGGGAAAGAAAAACAATAGCATGGGCAACTGATCGATCGACCAAAGAACCGGGTACCGGATGGCTAAGAAACAAGCAGTCCAAGCTCTCAGAACTCAGAAGAAGCATGGAGGATAGATCATCGGCAAGCAATCGAGGATCGCCTGGGCTGATGAACATATGTGATCAATATGCGAGGGTCAAATGGTTACCTCAAAGAAAACGGGGTGCCTGCTCCGATCCCCAGCTCGGCCAGCAGAAGTAGAGAACAAGCTGCGGCGCCCGCCGTCTCCGATGTAAGAAGGGTTGAGTTGGGGGGAATGAAGCCTGGTCCGAAACCGCGCACGCACGCACGCCGTCGATCGATCCGGCCGGCCGTCGTGCGAGCCAGGTCTCCAACCAGACAACATTCCCCTCAACTCTCCCCAACACGGAAGAGAGAGGGGAGAGAGAGAGAGAGAGAGAGGGAGCTGAGTTCATATATATGGGCTCATGTGGGAGAGATGTAGCCATGAAGTCACCGCTTGTTAGCGCGCGAGGCAAATGGCAGGACGCTGGCCGCTATGCCGCTTTTCCAAATCTTATATCGCAGACGAGCTGCCACATGCATGCTTCTTTGATTCGCCGTTTGTTGCTTTCACACACCACATATTCCTCGCGTAAACACCAAATGAACCTGATTAGTTAAGCCGTACTCATTCTTGATCGTCGATCGATATATAAACTAGGTACCGAGTGCATTCTGCATCTTACCTCCTAGTTGTGAGTTGTGACTCTCTGGCAACTTTTACCTTATTTATTTATGAAAAGGGTTTTTGGTAAGTATCAGCCGATTGAGATTTTCTTAAGGCTCGGTCGATTCATTAGTGCAACTTCAGTTTGGTGAAAGGTCTCGGGTTACACCTTTCACTAAACCGAAGTTGCACTTTTCTAAACCGATTGAGACTTAAAAAAATCTCAGTTGATTGAAACATGGCACTTTTCTAAATTGACTGAGACTTAAAAATAATCTCAGTCGATTGAGACACGGACAGACCCAGATCATTGTGAACTTAGAATAGATTTTGCCTCATTTTGTTATGACCTTTCAATCAGGCAAGTTACACTCAATTGTCATGATTACGAGGCAGATGAGGCTGGACAGCTCACGCATGTATCTGTCGGGGAGTAAAGAATCATATCCAATTGCTTGAAATTTCACTAAAATGTGTTGAATTCTATAAAATTGTGTTGAATTATGTCATACAGATGTGGGACGCTAATTCTACCAAACGTTGGATATGCCTTACCGAATATGGGTTAGAATTGTCTGTCTAGTCAGTTGCCATCATCCTTTCGACATGTCGGTTTGGGAAACATGATGGAATAGGGTAGAAGCCGTCATAAGGTTGCAACTAAGAGGTAAAATATGGCAATTTTAATAAGTAAGGTAAGAGAGCTATCACAAGACAACCATCTAGAGGGTAAAAGTGAATTATATTCTTAATTTCTATTTTTCAAAGGAGGGTTGAGCCTGTGTTTTCTATAATCACAAAGCAAGCAGCTGTACAAACAAAGATAAAAACAGAAAATATATTGATTTCCTGATGATGTCAAAATGTCTATACAATAACTACTCCAAGCTCTCATAGTCCATGACACAACTTCATGATGGCTAGTGCAACATTCCTTCCGTTCCAAAACAGATGAAGTTATAAATTTTGCAGTTTCAATAAGCAATGCCAGTTGATATTTGTAGCAACACACAAGTAAATAATTATTAGTGTTTTTTTGTTAGAAACACAGTTTAAACGCACATGCTCATATACATATACACATACTCACCTCTATGAGCGCACATATGCACTCCCTGCCACTGAGAATCTTCGAGAGACTGAGTTAACAGATCTTGAGATTGACGAAGTCATTACAAATTCCTCGTAGTTGACAAACACGTCATACCACTAAGAATAGTGTCGGAGAACCAAATAAATCCAAGAAATATATGAGCACATGTGTAAGTCTAGGACAAGAATCCGAGTGAGCTGGTTCAACCACAAGGAAGCTAACCATTTAAGCTAGCCTTAGTTCACAATTATTATTGTGATGTGACATAATCTTTTATGAGTAACCTAGTGGTGCAGTGTTGGTCAAAGGTAAATAATTAATATAATTATTTATTAACTACTTTCTTTCAAAATACTTGTCATGGTTTTAGTTCAAATTTGAACTAAATGTGAACTAAAACCACGACAAGTATTTTAAACAACGAAGGGAGTAGCATTTAATGACATACCAAATTATATGTAACTGCAGGCTTCACATGACTTTATGTAGTATCACAGTGATGGTGCCAATTGGGCTTAGCCTAACCGTTAATCTTGGCCACCATTAGTATCTGACATTGCAGCTGGTACTTCGACGTTGCATCCATGCGTGTGTACATGGTTTTATTCCCAAGCAAAGGATTGGCTTCTTTCGCTTTTGCAGGTCGACGCACAGCCAGCGAGTCTGTTGCGTTGTTCTGATTCCAGGCTTAAGCCTTAAGAAACCGGCCAGCGTGCACCTCTGCAGCAACATAGCTGGGACTCTTTTTTGCATGCATGGGATGTGAAATGGGCGGTGGGGGGAGGCGGTGAAGAATCAGAAGTAACTTGAGTGTTGGGTTTGTGTGTGAGGTGTACCAATCTTTTTACTCGAGTGTTGGGAATCTGCACTAATCTTCTTTACTTTCAACTTCCCTGCAGGCTACCAATTTCCTTTTTTGTGTTCTTCTTTCTTGCTTTTGGCTTTTAATTTTGCAGAAGAAGAGATGGACGTGTGAACGATGGAAATGGAATGGTAGTATGCCAGGCTTTGGCTCCTCTTCTTTCTTGTGATGTGGTAGAGTGTTCTTGATTAGTGTCGGGCTCTGCCGGTTGGGCTT
>CBMN010044610.1:0-10137 GCA_000582825.1 Hordeum pubiflorum
TATATATAATCTCAATGCTAGGAAAAATAAAATAACTGGGCTAAGCCCTTAACTAACGTGCCCATTGGGGACTCCTTTGATAGGAGAGTCCGGTCATAACAAAAACATCCTACAGATACATTGGTCTAAAAATCATCTATCGGTGTGCTACAACTAAAAACCACTGTCTAGCAATATTAATAGTACACGAAGATTTGCAAGGACATTTGACTCCCACAACTTCAGAACTCATATGCAACTAGACCAATAAACAAGGCAATTTGTGAATATCAGAGCTCGGACCTCACTGTCTTCAATGAAGATGGTCCATCTTAGATCGTTACAACCTCCAAATCCCGGATGCTCTAACAAATTTGGTAGCACATCTGTATTTTAAGTTAAGGGTGCATGTATGTGTACGCAAATGTATTGTAAAAAAGATGGAAAATAAGACAGCAAATATTGCACTATTATAAAGATACTGTGAAAGAAAGCAATTGGTATATTTTCCCTCTCCATGTGCTTGCAGTACTGCCTAGCTAATATGTGCCCCCCACGCTGATCCAAGTTCAAAAGCCAAACGTCCGCCTGCAGTTAGAAAGGTTTTTATACACCCGCAGAAAAAAAAGGTTTTTATACAAGCATTCCAGATAAAACATAGAAATACTGCACATTATGATCAGAGAACAGTTGCACTAGATCAGCACAATCAATCAAGCTAGTGATACCAGGCACATGTTTTACACTTGTAAAAGTGCTGCCGCAAATAATGGAAATTGTGGATGTCTGTCCTCTCCAGTAGAGGAAATAAAACCAGCTCATTAAAATATAAGCTAACAAAGGTCCGGTGCACAATAAATCAGATGGTGCAAAAGTAGGAGAAGCAAACATAATTTGAGATACTATATCTATATTAAAACCCAAAGCAAATGACGTCAACTTTAGCCTTCATTCTGCAAATAAACAAACGAACCTATGCATGCAAGAAGGCATATTTAGATGTAAGTTCAAACATGCTCCCACTAAGTAACCTCCTTTTCGAAAAGAAAAAAACTAAGTAACCTAGGCAACGTAAGGCCTTGCAAAGATATGCTTTGTGTCAATTTTACCATTTCACGTCAGAACATATTGAGACACCAGTATTCCAGGTTTGTTAAAGAGACAATTGAGGCTCAGTGCATATTTGGCTTGTAGTATTTTTGATAAAATTAGCATAACCGTAGGCAGAGGCCAGTAGAGAATAAAAAATTGTTCTGGGAGCCCAGCAAGCAACACAACTTTATGATGTACTCTAACCTAGCAAACATACCAGGACTTAAAAGATATGATGTCAATTTAACTATTTAACGTCACAACATATTAAGACACCAGTATTACAGATTTGTTTATGTATTATTTTTGGCAAAATTAGCTTAACCGTAGGCAGAGGACTTATACAAACATCCAAGAGCAAGGTCAGTTTTCTCAATATGATTTTTTGGGTAAATATATTTAGTGACTCAAAACACCTCTAAGCACACATTTGTTATTTTATGATGAGAATCTCTCGACTAATGTCTCCAAATTTAAGAGACTATGGCGCCTCAAAACGAATCATCCTTTGAAATAATTCAATTATCCTGAAGCACTGTAAGCCTTTCCCTACAGTGTATAATTGGCTATGGGTTAATCATCCTTTAGAATCTTAGAAATAATTCGATTCTCCTGAACCAGTTTAAAGTAACAGCTAATTCATCCTCGCCAATCCAGGATGAAGAAACGCTCCAGCATCAAGGACTGCTAAATTGAATCAAGAAAGCATAACGGCCCAAAACAGAGCAGGCCAAATTTAGCAGCCTTACAGGGAGCGTCAGCTCAAGAGACCGGCTTGGGGCGAGAGAAGCAGCAGGATGGCGGAGGAGGGGCCGGGCAGGAGCAGAAATTTCTTCGCATCTTGCACAGGGAAAAAGGCCCTCTTTGAACCCACAGGAGAAGGGTCTCAGGGGCAATATTTTGGTGCCTCCCTAAAATAGGGGTTGTGGTTGGATCCCTGACGGAGTATGTTTTTATTCTTGGGCCCCAATAAACTGTAATCCCTGCTGGAGCCTGGAGATGCTCTAAGAGAGGCAACTTGTAAAGCACCTCAAGTGCGACTACATGCGTCTTAGTTAACTTGGCAAAAGCATCAACAGAAGAACAAGAACAATGCCTTTATCATAAATATTAATGCAATCGTCTCAACCTCCAATACAAGACCCTTAGATCATTTTTACCAAACTCCACCAGTTTAGACAGGTTCAGCTGAGGTCACATGTTAGTATGTTACTGTTATGACCGGCGTTCACTATAGCCGGAGGAGGCCCAATAGCGCGGCTTAGGGGCTTGGCCTAACTTATCTTTATTTTTTATCACATAGAGGATTATATAAACACTTGTAAGGACTCGTTTTGGAATCAAGCAATAAGTCATATCTATTGCCTGGCTCCCTCAGGAGCCGGAACCCTAAACCCTAGCCGCAGCTCTCTCTCTCTCCCTCTCTCTCGCGCGCGGCAAACACGGCGCCACAGCGCCGCCGCCCGCGCCCCTCGCTCCGGCAACCTCCCTTCCACCCCTACAACTTGAGGGCTAGACCTGGTAGGAACCCAGCTCCTACCAGAATCACTCCGGAATGCCTTGCAAGTTTAGCTTCAGAATGCACTGTTACTATACAAGAGTTCTGGTTAACTTTGGCTCCTTTTCAAGTTCTTCGTTTCATCAGGATAGACAGTATCAATTAAACGCTCCAGAATGCAAGCAATGTTCTACTGTATCAATTTGATTCGATTTTGATTTTGACCCTGATAACGGATTTCGATTTCGATTGTAACCCAATCAAACTCTCTGTATCAATTAAACTCTGTAGCAATTTTGACCCTGTAGCAATTTTCTATCTGTAAACTGTTAATTTTGATTCGCAGGGTCGGGGGCGTTGGCGTCGCCCACCAGTAGTAGCTGCGGAAGAAGAGGCGTCGCCCACCACCACCAACCGGCGGCCAAAGTGGACCAGCGCGTCGGCGGCGCGATGGCTATGGGTGGCGGAATCGTGGGCGAAGTGGACCGGCGCGGCGATGGTGGGTGGCGGAGGACCTGCTCGTCGGTGGGCGGGCGACGGAGGTTCTCCTCGTGGGCGGGCGGCTGAGGTCCTCCTTGTGGGCGGGCTTGTTGGCGACGCAAGACCTGCTCGTGGGTGGTACAGGAGCTGCTCCCGGAGATAGCTGGCTGTGGCGGCTGGCCGCACCGACAGCTGGCTGGCCTTGGCGATGCGGACGACGGGAGGAGGAAGGAAGGAGACGGGGTTTATTTACAACAACTTTGTAAGTAGAAGGGCGTTTTTGTAAAAAAGCCAATGTAGTAGGAGCGTGACATTCTTTTCCGGACAGAGGGAGTACATCGCAAAGAAACCCTCAATGAGAGCCGAAGTTCACGGATACGGCTTAATGGATAATCATCAATCTATTGGACGGTCCATGTAAAAGGGTATAATTTATGCGTTAAAAGAGATGTGCGTTGCTTACTAGTCCCAAAAAAACACACAGCACAAATTATCTTGTCACGAAACTGAAATGCTCTTCAATAGTATTTTTCCTGGCACTTGATGGTACTCAGTCAGACAAATGGGATATGTTCTCGTACGTTCTTTATTTTGAGTACTTTTATTAGTCTGACTGAGTACTGACTGAGTACCATCTCATTGTCCAGTTCGTCCAGTTCTTTGCTTTATGATCTTCAGGGCTTCAGGCTATTGGACAATGAGATGTGGTGTTCTACTGCTATGGGCAAGGGGAACACAGATGTTGCTTCCTAGCTCAATACAAGTGCCATTGTTCTCTCAATAAATAAAATGGCTTTTGTATTTGGTGCATCTGAATACAGCCAAACACCCAAGTTTGAGTGTACAATACAAGTGAGGAGCCTCAGCCGGTCACGTGCCCTTCCCTTCCCTCTCTTCTCCCTCCTCAGTCCTCACTCCCCCTGTCTCTCGCTCACCCACTCACGCGCACACACAGAGCTAGCCAAAGGAAGGGAAGAGGAGTTGCCATTTCAGGAAAGGAGAGGGGAATCCGATCGGACGGATGGCTACCGGCGACGTCGCTACCGTCTTCCTGGATATGAGCCTCGGCACCCGCCTCGCCGTCTCCTTCCCCGCCGCATCCACCACCGTCGCCGGCCTCAAGCGTGCGTACCTTTCTTGCCTGCCTGCCTTCTCTTTTTGAGCTGTTCTTGCTTGTCTACGGCCGGCTGGCTTGACGATGGACCAATCCTCTTGCCTCTAGTACAAATCTCGGCTCCTTCTATTGGTTGCATATCAAATCAGATCAATTCGTTTCGGCCTGAGCTGACAAAACCCCAATCCTGAGTTAATTTCCTTTTTGGGTTTGTACCAGGCAGAGTGAGCCATGAGCACGCCGCATGTTTCCCCAACTTTGGCCAGATCGCCGTCCAATCCGTCAAGGTATGCATGCATCGCTGTACAATCCATCATGGAAATTGGCCGATCCATCGATTTTAATTAACATGGCCGCTGATCCATGTTGAATGCTGATGCCTTGAGCAGGTCGACCAGGGAGGCTCCTGGTTCCACCTCGCCGACTCCATGGCCGTCCGGGATGCGTTCCAGTTCCGCGGGGCCAACGAAACCTGGCACCTCCAAGTAGATGCTCTGCCTCACCCTCAACATCTCGACCAAGGAATGGTCACCGAGGGACACTCCAAGGATTCCTCTGCTATTCGCTCTGAACCAAGCTGTGAGATGCTAACTAACAAGGTTGAAGCTGAAGTTGGAGAGGAGGAGCCATTGACAGCCAAGGGCGAAAGAAGCAGCAACTGGACTGATCCAAAGGGATCGAAGGAAGCAGAGGCCACATCCACAGAACAGAGGGCATGTGAGAGGAAAAGGCTGCGACCAAGGACCAGAGTTGGCAAAACACCGACCACTAAGCCGGCGAACAGCAGCGGCATCTCGGAGTCGGAGGAGATGGACATCAGCACCGTCGACGCGCCGCCGTCGCAGTTCGTCGTCGTGCTCAAGGAATGCCACTTTGTGACGAAGAATGGGCAGTACCTGGTGAGAGCGTCCCTCCCTACTCTACTCGGTCACACGCGCACCTTCGTCCTTGTGACTAACTCCGTCGCCGCCGATCGACGCAGAATGTGCCGCGGGAGTTCAGCGTGGCGCACGGCTAC
The DNA here is from genome assembly GCA_000582825.1 of Hordeum pubiflorum. Lineage (NCBI taxonomy): Eukaryota > Viridiplantae > Streptophyta > Magnoliopsida > Poales > Poaceae > Hordeum > Hordeum pubiflorum. Next base: position 5,182 of record CBMN010044610.1, read on the forward strand.
GCGGAGAGGAAGAAGGTGCTGCTGCGGATGGGAGGCGAGTCGTGGACGGTGAACCTGAAGCACGTCCACACTGTGCGTGGCAAGACCCGCACGTCCTTCAGGTACGGGTGGCACCAGTTCTGCGTCGACAACCGCCTCCGCGTCGGCGAGACATGCTTCTTCCGAGCGCTCGGCCAAGGCGGCGGCGACCACCATATGCTCAAGGTGGAGGTGCGCAGGCTAGACGGCAGCTACGCCAGCTGATGTGCCTCCGTCCGTTGCATCAGCATAGACATCTCAAGCAGGGGTCTTATCTTAGAGTGCAATGCACTGCATTGTGGTAGACCAATATTAATATGCAGTTTGCTCCTTATATATATGTTTCGCTTGGATATGCTAGTTTTTTTTTTTTTTTTAAAGATCCGGTTTGGCCGGCTTCATTGATTTAGGAGAAAGCATGCGGGAAACATTGTGATCAAGCGATCGGTGGGGTGATAAAGAGAAGAAAATAAAAGGAGAAGAAAGGCAAAACCCTCTAGGCAGCTATCTCATGATTGGATCCCCGAACGGGGCCTCAAGGCAGATTGCACCTGCTAACCTCCACTGTTCTTTGTCGCTGCGAATGGCACGGATAATATCATCGCTCGAGGGAACCTTTGCTCGGAAGACGCAGTTGTTTCGTTCCTTCCAGATTTCCCAAGATACTAGCATTAGCATTGATCTGGCTCCTCGTTTGTAAACTTCAGGTGTCAGCCTGATCATCTTCTGACAGTGGGCGATGGAGGATCTGTTTGCTGTCAGCGGTAGGTTCAGAGCGGCGCAGCCCTGCCAAGCGGCGACTCTTTGCCAGATTGCAGTAGAGAAGGGGCATTCCGACATCAGGTGTTTGGATGTTTCCAAGTTTCTCATGCATAGGGGACAAAAATAACCGTTCGGTCAGCCTCTGCGTTGCAGCCGATCACTGTCACTGACCCAAAGTCTGTTGTGGTGCAGCAACCAGGCGAACAGTTTCACGTTGCCAGGGGCCCAAGCCTTCCAGATAATCGATTTGAATCCAGCCGCCGTCGGGGTCTGATGGAATTGGTGACGATATGCCGAGCGGGTAGTGTAGGAGTTGCCGCCTCCCGCCGTCCAGCGGATCTGGTCCGGCGTCTGCTCATTAAGCGTAATGCCCGAACTCTGAATTCTACGCCAAAGCTGCAGAAAATCGTTGACGATCTCAAAGGTGTTTCCGTGCTGCAAGTCTCTGATCCACTGCTCGTTGAGAAGGGCTGATGCCACCGTTCTGTTCTTTCTTCTGGAGTGATTGAAGGGTGCTGGATGAACTGAGCAGGGAGGGGTCGACCCAAGCCAGGAGCATTTCCAAAAACTTGTTGATTTTCCGTTGCCAATGGTGATCTGGGTGGCCCTTGCAAACAACTGTTGGTCTCTAGGGTCGGCGTCGAGAGGGAAGGCCATCCATGGCCGTTGTGGCTGTTGCCAGGACTGCCAGAGCCATCGGAGGCGCAGGGCAGTGCCAAAGTACTGTAAGTTTGGGATGCCCAGCCCTCCCTTGTCTATCGGCGAACAAACTGTATCCCATGCCACTTTGCATTTGCCTCCGGCCAGCGATTCATCCTGAGCCCAAAGGAACCGGCGCCTTGCCTTGTTGACCTCTTTCAGGATCTTCTTTGGCACCCGGATTATCATGAGGGCGTAGGTTGGCAGCGCAGAGAGGACTGCGCGTACCAGCACTCTGCGGCCTGCCAGGTTCATCAGTTTGCCCTTCCAACCGCCGAGGCGGGCTCGGACACGATCAATGATGAATTGGAAGTGCACAAGTCGCAGTTTTCTTGTGGAGAGCGGCAGGCCCAGATAGGTTGTCGGCAAAGTGGCTGTGTGTCCTTTGAACTCCTGTAGCACATCCGGCAAAGATACATGTTCACAGTTTATTGGAATCACCGTTGATTTTTCTTGGTTCAACTTCAGCCCCGAAGCTTGTCCGAAGGAAATGAGCAGGTCGAGCAGATTGTCCACCTCCTCCTTGATTGGATTTGCGAATATCACAGCGTCATCGGCATATAGACTGATCCTTAGACTCATTCCGCGTCCTGGGAGGGGAGCCAGCAAGCTACGGTCGCAGGCAGCCTCCAACAAGCGATGAAGGGGGTCCATCGCCATGATGAACAGCAAGGGGGAGAGAGAGTCGCCTTGCCTCAACCCCTTGCCATGCTTGAAGGAGGGCCCGGGGATTCCGTTCAGAAGAAACGATGAAGAAGCAGAGCAGAACAGCAGAGCCATCCAGTCCCTCCATTTGGGCGGAAAACCCATCCGTTGCATGAGGTCGAGCATATATTCCCAGGAAATGGAGTCAAATGCTTTGGCAATGTCCAGCTTGAAGAACAGGGCGCTTTTCTTGTGACGGTGCAGCATTTTGATACAACTTTGCACGTATTGATAGCTATCATGAATGCATTTGCCCTTCTGAAATGCAGTTTGCACCGGAGAAATGGTGTCTTTCAGAACAGCCGCTAGCCTGATTGAAAGAACCTTGGCGATAAGCTTCGCCACTGAATGGATGAGGCTGATTGGTCTGTAATGCCCGAGCTGATTCGCACCGTCCTTCTTTGGTAGAAGGGTGATGAGTGCGTTGTTGATCTCAGAGAAGTTCTGGCCAGCCAGCTGATGGAATTTGTGAAACGCAGCCATGATCTCGTCTTGGATGATTGGCCAGCAAGATTTGTAAAACTGTCCCGTGAAACCATCCGGACCCGGCGCCTTTTCAGAGGGGGAGGCAGTGATCGCAGCCCAAACTTCCGCGATAGAAAAGGGGGAGACAAGGCCCGGCCTGATCATCGATTTGCGGGATGTCGATAGCATCCCAGTTGATTGCTTTTTCTCGTCGTTCCCGCTGACCAATCCCAGCAGCAAAATGTTCAAACACAGCCTCTTCCTTTTCTGAATGATCGAATATCTCTCTGTTGCCCACTGTCAAGGAGTGGATGAAGTTTTTTTCGCCTCCGGGCTCGCATCTTTGCATGGAAAAGCTTGGTATTGGCGTCACCTGCACGCAGCCAGCCGATCCGTGAAGCCTGCTTCTTCCTAGCTCTCTCAATCGCAGCAATGCCCAACACCTTGATCTTCAACAGCTTTCTGAGATGGAATTCAGCGTTGGAGAGTTGCCTGAATTCTTGCGCTGAATCGAGCCTGAGGATCACTTCGTTGGCGATGTGGAACTGCAGTTTCATCTTGCCGAAGGAGGTTTTACTCCAAATTTTCAGGTCATCCGCCACTCGAGCTAGCTTCCTCTTGATTCTGACAAACGGGCAATCGTGGTTGACTGGCCGCTGCCAAGCATGATGCACTGTCTCAAAGAAGTGAGGGAATTTCGGCCAGAAGTTTTCGAATCTGAAGCGAGCCGGCCTGAAAGGAGCTGTGGCCTTGGTGAGCAGCAGGGGGCAATGGTCAGAGAAGGATGTTGAGGCAGCCGTCAATATGAATCAGGGTGGTTTTCCTCCCACTGCGCATTGCAAAAAAAATTGTCGATGCTGCACAGAGTAGGGTCTTCTCTCTCGTTGCTCCAGGTGTATCTGTGATTCTTGCATTTGATCTCTCTCAAGTTTGCTGCATCAATGGCTCTCCTGAATTTTCCCATCATCCTCCTGTTCAGGTTGGAGTTGTTCTTATCCCTCGCCAGGTAAATCATGTTGAAGTCACCGTTGATTAACCAAGGATCTCCCTCCGGTGGCGCTGCGTCAGCTAGCTTAGCTAGAAAGGCATCCTTCTGGACATCGTCTCTCGGGCCGTAAACTGTCGTCAACCAGAACCCTACACTAGTGGAGAGATGAACTACCCTGGCCGTGATCGCGAATCTACCTAATCTATGGGATGTGACGTCGACTACAAGCTTGTCCCAGAAGATCGCCGCGCCTCCCCTCGTACCTAAAGTCGGCAGAACGACACAGCCCTGAAGATTGGGGCCTCCTACCTCGACGGCCAAGGAAGCCGACCATGTCTCTATTTTAGTTTCCTGGAGGCAAAGAACCGAGACCCTATGCGCCTGAACTACTTCGCGAATTGCAGAAGGACGAGCTGGGCAATTCAAGCCTCGGATGTTCCAGGACATGGAGTTGAAATGATCGTCATTCATGGGGACACCGTGCAGTTCTCCGTCGTCTACACATACTAATGAAAAACATACAACACACCTTACAGCAATCCGGGGGGCGACGGCGGCCACCAGCAGGCCCAAAACCCCGTCGTCGGTAGACTAACCACAACCTGAGCACACTACACATTGAAACGAGACCTAACTCTAACTGGTTTAAGACCAGCCGACGACGAAGACTAAAAACTAGGGGATCTACTAACATCAGACATCTACTGCCTCCTCGGCGCTGGCCATCCCTGCCATGCCAGCAGCGATCTTGAGCGCGATCGGGTCCAGCCCCGTGAGCTTGGCGATGGCGGTGATGTCGCCGTCAGAAAGAGGCTCTTGGAACCGCTTCATCGGCATGGCCGCCGCCTTTGGTGACATCTTGTCCTTGGGGCCGAGCTTGCCCAACTCCTGGACCTGAGCACCGCGCGCTGCGCCACCGGTGTTGGGTTGGCCGCCGCAGCCTGACGAACACTGCGACGAGAGGGGGTAGAGGTAGCCCATGTTTTCGGTGGAGCAGAGTGTCGAGGACGAGACGGCAGAGCGTCGATCAGGGGCGGTGGGACTACGGAGAACAGGTCGGCAGGATCACTCTGCACCTGGCTCTCCCCCAGCTGCATCGTGCCAACGCGTGTAGTGACCGAGGAGAGCTCGAAGCCGACCGTGGTTGCTGCAGGGGAGTTGATGCAGGGCAGCAGACACGGTAGAATCTCCGGGCTTGCCACCTCGGTAGGGCTCGTAGCCGTACGGGGAGGAGAGAGGCCACCATCTTCAAAGGCGAGCAACGTGTTCAAAGCTTCCAACATGGCATTCTTGATTTCTAGCTGCATGCAGTCGGTGCG
>CBMN010044653.1:0-10296 GCA_000582825.1 Hordeum pubiflorum
TGCAGGGAGGAGAGAATTGATCCAGAGACAATGGTTCATGAATGCTACACTGTTGAGACATATCTTAAAGCTTATGGATATACTCTGGTTCCTCTTATAGACCCCAAAGAGTGGGAAAAATAGAATGGGTACAAGGTGTTTCCACCAGTGTTAAGAAAACAGCTGGGTAGGCGAAGGAAAAACAGGAAAAAACACCAGAGGAGAAGATCAGGAATGGTGTAAGGGTTTTGAACAGAAAAGGTGTTACAATGCACTGCTCCATATGTGGGAGAGCTGATCACAATAGAAAGGGGCATTACAGGTGGCAGGAAGCTCAGTTTCAAGAAGGGGTGGAGGTAGTTGATGAGAACTATGATGACCCAACTTTCCGTCAGGTAACTGCACCACAACTGCATTTAACTGAACTAAACTGAATTTAACTAAACTTGACTGAATATGCATTTAACTGAACTTTACTGAATTATGCATTTAACTGAACTTTACTGAATATGCAGAACATCTTCTCCCAGCATCCTGATCCTATGTTGGATCCTGCTGAGTCACCAACAAGCATCGTGTTCAACATGGCTCAGAGAGAAATTACAAGAATAGCTCCTCACAAGGTTCATGGCCCACTGCTAGAGCAATCTTCTTTTGTTGCTGCTGCTGGAGCTGCAATACGACAGCCAAGGGTGACCACATAAATGAACATAGGAAGGCAGACAAGGGCAACAACAACAGCTGAAACATGAGAAGGCTCTGGAACTACAGCCAGGGGGAGAGGAAGCAAGAGGCAAAGAGTTGTAGGTGCTGCTAGGGGAAGAGGTGGTAGAATTGCAGATCTAGCTGTTGGGACAACATCAGGAAGAGGGGGCAGAAATGTTCATGCTTGGAGAGAAACAGGAGCAAGAAATGCAGGGAGGGGTAGAGGAGGAAGAATTCCATATGGAGCAGTAGGTGGTGGAGGAAGAAATCCAGATGGTGGGAGAGGAAGCATTCCAGGATAGAGGGCATACGGGATGCTGTTTGGAGAAGATTTGGGGAGCCAAATTCCTGACCTAAATGCTCCTCCTGAAGACTGTTTCCTATCACAGGAAGCACCTGATACCTGATGCAATGGCAATTTTTAGTGCCATCTTTTTGATAAGGCCTACAGTTATGTAACTGAAAAACTGGTCTTCTTGATGTCAAGAAGCAGGGTTGAAGGCCCCTTTTTGATGGCAAACAATGGCAGTTATTGTCATATTTTTTGGTGACAAACAATTGCAATTTTTGTCACATAACATTCTGGTGGAGATATATGGTGAACTGATGGATTTTTGGATGATGTGGCATTGGGGTAGTGATACTGATAGTAGTACTGCTTTTATTTAGTTAACTAAATATGTTGTGCAGGTTCGATTTTGCAAAAAAAATGTGAGCCCTGGGGCTCGAACCCAAGACCACATGTTTGATAGGATGCTCGCAGTGCTAGTGGGGTAGTAATAGTGCTTTGTTTTGATTCTACTCTATAGATAGATATTATAATAAAGTGAGAGCGGCAGCGCGTGCGTGCGTTGCAGACGATGAGTAGTGGACGGGAGTTGCTTAACCAGTGGACAATTTGATTTCTAGCGCTCTAAATACGTGTCCAACAACCACTCCACCTCGCACTCACCGTCTCTTCACACTCCCCTCTCCCCACCGTTCCCCATCTCTGCGGAGAAAACCCTCGCCGTCGACCAAGCAACCGCCCGCCACCACGCCACCGTCGATGCCATGGACAGCAGCATTGGCTGGCAGCAGGCCATGGAGGATCTCGCCAGTGACAACACTGAGATCCGCGAGCAGCTTTGGGAAATCACAAACTGGTTCCCAAGCGTGGCCATGATGCGCAACCACGTGCGTGGCCTTGTCAAGGTCATGCGCGACGACTAGAAGGCCCATGCCTTCCCCAATGGCTACAGCGTCCCTCCCTCCGCCGTGCTCCTTTGGGCAATGCGGGAGGTCCAGCGCTCCCCCGACCCAAACCAGCGCGTGAGGTGGTGGATGTACCACTCCTCCAAGATGACGCCGCCGCAGCCGGATCCTACACGGGTTGCCTCCCGGACGAAGAGCGCCAACCAGTTTGTCCTTGCCCTCCCTGCGCCAGTCCACGCCGATTACTGGGACCGCAAAAATCCGGTGGTCCTCTTGCCCAACGAGGAGTCTGACGACGAGGAGGAGGAGGTGGAGGTGGTGATTGTCCTCTCTGACGACAAGCAGGAGGTGCAGATGGTTGACAGAGACCGCCCCATCGAAGTGGAGCAGCTGCCGGAGGTGCCTGATGAGTCGGTCATCATCAAGCAGGAGGTGGTGGAGGGGGCCAAGCCAGATGAGGACAAGAAGAAGAAGATAGGCGCAAGGAAGGGCGCAGTTCAAGAGGTGCGCCGCTCGGAGCGCCTGAAGCTGCTCAAGAAGAACTGAAGATGCTGTAGCTGTTGAAGAAGAACTGAAGATATGCTAGTCTATGGTAGAAGGAGTGTCATCTGTTTAGGTATGCTGGTATATTTCAGCATATAAGTTAGAAAAATATTTTGGTTAGGTGTGCTGTTATATTGAAGCACATAAGTTATGTGTATTGGATGGATGTGAACCATGTGTTGCTGTGAACATGAAGTTGCTATGTTGCTATGTTGCCATGTTGGAGTGTTGCATGTCATCAGTTCAGATAGTGTCTCTGTGCATGTCCTCAGTACTTGCTAAATTTGGAGTGTTGCATGTTGTAGTGTTGCCATGTTTAAGTTGCTATGGTGCTAGTTACTTAATATAGCATGCAACAGATTGTAGCTAGATGTACAGAAATAGCATGTCTTCAATTGCTACAGAAATAACATGTACTGAACTGACAGAGGAGTTATCTATGAAAATTCAGTACACTTACTGAACTTTCAATAGTCAAGTTAACTTACTTATCTGTCATTAAAAATCTTACTAAACTATCTTTAGTTCAGTCAAAATATCAGTTAAGTAAATGAATTGGCAATACTTCAGTTAACAAACATATCTGAAACCTGATGAATAAAGTTAACAAAATCAGATAAAATATCTGATGAGAGTCAAATTCAGAATACAAGAGCAAACTCATGACAGTCAATTTCAGATAACAAGATCAAATTCATGACAGTCAAATTCAGATAACAATTGCATATTCAGTTAACACATCCAGAGAGCAAGAGCTGCTCCTTGATCCAATTCAGATAACACATCAAATTCAGTACACAAATTACTAAAAGGTTCTCTAATCAAGAGCTGCTCCTTGATATAGTGCTCTTCTGATCACGATTGAACAGTAAAATCAAAAAAAATAGTAAAACATTCCAAAAAAATCTGAATTTTCTTTGTGAGAAACATTGATGTTTTTCCCACATGCGTGCAAATTTTCATCACCATATGACTTTCGTGGAAAATGCAGCAAAAAAAAAACAAAATCGATGCTCCAAAATGCTACAAAAAACAGACTTTTTGGAACATCGTTTTTGTTTTCTTTGCCACATTTTCCACGAATGTCATCTAGTGATAAAATTTTGCAAGCATGTGGGAAAAACATCAATGTTCGTCACAAAAAAAAGTCAGATTTTTTTGAAATGTTTTACTATTTTTTTCGATTTTACTGTTCAAACGAGCTCACATGAGCTCTTGATCAGGACAGCTGCGTCCCTGCTCCTTGATTTTACACAAATTAGGAAACAACATTTAGTCACTGAAATTCATCAAGGATTTCCTTAAGCTTCCTTATCTTCTCTTTTGTTTCTTCCTTATGCTTGAACATTGCTCCAATGGTGTAGTCCAGCTGCTTCTTCTCTTTCTTCAACTGATCCCTTTGTAACATCAAATTGTCCCTGTCTTCAAGGATTTTCTTCTTCTCAAGCATGAATGAGTCCATCTCCTACTTCATCAGGTCCCTTTCTTTCTCTGCCTTCACCCTTAACACCTGATGAATGTTGGTGGCAGATTTGTCACATAGGCTCTTCTTCTCCAGCTCTTCTTTTAGGTCACTAAGAGCTATCTGTGCATTGCCTAGCTGGGCCAATACCTGCTCCTTGTCACCCACCATCTTAGCAAAGTCCACCTTAAAAAATCTCAGTTCATTCTCCATCCTTTCCTTCTCTCTCAAGATCCTAAAGTTTTCTTCAGCATTAACCACATTCTGCCTAAGCCTCAGACTGTTCTCATCATCAAACATGCCCCAGATCCTAGTTAGACTCAACTGCAAAGGGGCAGGCCACTCAGGATCAACCCAATGTACAAAGGGGCATCTAGGTCCTTCCTGCCAATTTAGTAAAAATACAATGAACAATATTGAGTAAAGTGCAACAACTAAGCAAAATTAATATATTGCAGATAAATCAACAAATTCAGGTAACTATTGCATATTCAGTTAACTGTTAGTGGCATTTATTCAGTTAACTGAATGTGTTCATGTAGTTAACTGAATAATTGCAGTTGACAGACAAATATTCAGTTAACTGAATATATGTTCAGTTAACTGAATATATGTTCTGTCAGTTGCAATTATTCAGTTAACTACAGGACAAAATGTTCAGTTAACTGTTAGTGGCATTTAGTCAGATAACCGAATAAGTGGTGGTTAACTGAATATGTGGTGGCTTCAAATGTAAACAAAGGTTCAGTTAATGGCAGTACAGTAAACACATAAACAACGGGAATTACTTCAGTTAGCTAAAAAAGAACTCACCTTCTGTGCACAACCCAAGAATCTCCTGCCACTATCCATTGACTCAAATGCAACAAATCTCTCACACACAGCATGATGTTCACATCTAGCAGGTAGATCTGTGGCAAGCCCTCTCCATTCCGAGCAAACAATGGTGGCAGGTGGCTAAACAAAACAGATCGGCTAAGTACAAGTGGCCAACTTAAGTAACCCTAGCTGCAGGAGGGAGATGAGAACCTGGGTGGTGACTGAGTCCCCGTCAGACGAGGAGCTGGAAAGGTCGTCCCAGGAAGGCATGGCGAACAGGGACGGCGGCGGCGACAAGAAACCTGGGAGGAGCAAAGGAGTGAGTGGCAGGGGAGGACGCGAGGTGGGAGACAACGTCGGCAGCGGATTCCAACCGTTTACAACAGTGCAGTTGATAGAATTGTTGTGCAGCGCGGGTTGAAACGAGCAAACTGCAAGGGGGGCAAGTGCAAAAATGCCAGGATTGACTGTCCCCGCCGAGCTGGCGCCGCGTGTCGTCGTCTGATTCGCTCAGGACCAAACTTGCTCCTCCTGTGCAAGTTATAGGACTAGATAGTGTTGTTTTGCAAGTTGTAGGACTAAACCATCACATCCAGTACAAGTTCTAGGACTTGTAGGACTAGATAGTGTTGTTTTGCAAGTTGTAGGACTAAACCATCACATCCAGTACAAGTTCTAGGACTACCAGTGCTATTACCTCGGTAAAAAGTAGGGGAGGCAGTCGATTTTGTCTGGGAAGAAATGTTTTGAAATTTTGACCCATTTCGAAACCCCATCGCGCCACCAAATTTCAAAACACGTCGAGCTGCAATTTTCTGGTTGAGAGATGCGTCCAGTCTGCATTTATGCGGAAATGTCATCTTCTTTGTGATCCTGCAGAAAATGACAAATTCGAAGCCGTTGTGGGCTTAATGGGCCACGATTTAGAAGGTTAATGGTACATACCCTTAATGCGGTCACATATAAGTACTCATCCAGTAGGCCAGCAGTACCACATTTCTGGCCATGTGGCACACGTTAACAATTGATGATGCAATGTACCGTTCAATGTGCAAATCGGTGATAGTACTGTATATAAACCTAGTAGCAACGAACCAATGCATCAGTTAATTCGTAATAAGATCAAATCACAAGTTACTTCGTCGAGAATGCAAGATAACTGCATCAGGATATGGAATGGAGTTCTTTGGTAGTACTAGACGGAATGCATCCCCAACTGGAACGAGCATAGCAAAATCAAACTCAATAAACTTCTAGGACTACGCAGCTACTGAAACTACCAAGGAAGGTATCACAATCGCCCAAATGATCCAACCGGGAAGAAGTAACAACTTCGGATGAGCATTTCCATGGCCCAGGAACAACTCACAAGCAACACCGGAGTGCATCACATTATGCGTGCCCAGAGGAAAGCAAAACGAGTGCTCGACGTCGAACACTTGGGCGGATCAGAGGAGTGACGCGCCGACCAGAGCGACAGAGGCCACCATGGCCACAATGCTCACGCCCACCGCGGTCGCGCCGTTCTTGTTGTCGGCCTTGTCCGCCTCCCCGTCTCCCTCCCCATCCGGCGCGTCGGCGGGGGCATTGTCAGGCGAATCGGGCGGCGGCGCGGGTGGGGAACGCGCTGGGGACTTGCCTTTCGGTTTCTTCTTGTCGTGCTTGGGAGAGGGCGCCGGCGCGGAGGAGGCTTCTGGTGCAGGGGCTGACGCTGGTGCATCGGCCGACGCTCCGGGTGCCGGCGACGGGGCGCCACCGAAGAGCTCCGGCGGCAGCAGCACGCTGTCCACCGTGTGCACGGTCACCGGGGTGTCGTCCAGCACCGTGGACGCGACGCGGGACTTGTCCATGCCGGTGTCCATCGACACGTCGTCGCCCTTGGCAACCACGGAGAGGTCGTACTTGCCCTTGCCGGTGGAGGCCAGGGTCGGGATGCCGCCCTTCATGGTCTTGAGCGACGCCTTGGGCGCGTACTGCGGCAAGGCGTGGTACTCCAGCAGCGCCACGAGGTCGGCGCTCGAGAGCTTGCTCAGATCCGGCAGGCCCTTGGCCTGGAAGGCGTCGTCGTTGGGCGCGAACAGGGTGAGCCCCTTGTCCATGGCCGCCTGGTACGTCTTGATGACCCCGGACGAGACGATGAGGCGCGCGAAGTGCTTGCAGCCGGCCTTCTCGAGGAGCGCGGTGAGGTTGGTGGAGGCGGCGGACGGGGAGCTGAAGAGGCCGGGGAAGGTGATGGGGTCGGAGACCTCGAGGACGGAGAGGTTGTACGGCTCCTCCTTGATGGACTTGGTGTAGGTGGCCTGGAACTTGGAGCCGGGCTCGGCGGAGGCGAAGCCGACCTTGCCGCCGCGGAGGTTGGTGATGTTGACGTGGCCCATGTCCCCGGAGGCGTCGCCCGTGGTCTGGTAGAGCGTGGTGGTGAGCTCGGAGCCGCCGTGGAGCGAGTGCAGCTTCTTGGGGTCGTAGTAGTCGAGGAGGGTGAGGAGGCGGAGCGCGTTCTTGACGTCGGCGAGGGAGAGGTTGGCGACGAGGGAGGACATGGCGCCGTTGGTGAGGACGAGGGAGGTGACGGTGCTGCGGCTGTTGATCTCGTCGCACACCTTGGTCTGCGAGAGGTAGTTGTTGTAGAGCGAGTACTCGGAGTAGCCGTCGAGGATGTCCGTGATGTTGTGGGCGCGGGCGGCGGCGACGGCGGCGAGGGACACGGCCAGGAGGAGGAGGAGGCGGCGGGCGGCGGCCATCGCGGCGGTGGCGGTGGCGGTGGTGTGTGGAAACGGGACGGGAGAGGTGTGGTGTGACGCGTGGGTGGGGGTTTTAGCTTTCGTGCGTCTGGGTTTTTGGCGTGTTGGGGTTGGGTTGAGGCCAGGCTGGGTTGGGTTACATTTGACCGTGGTTAGGTTCCGGGTTGGGTGTGGGTGTGGGGCACTGATGTCTGAACATGTGGCAGCGCCTTGAGAGCTGTGATGATCTTCTGCGGTGGGGGTGGCCGAAGAGACCTTTGCTTCTGCCTCAAGATTGGCCTCGTCTTTTAAAATTTGTTTACCACTGCCGAAAGAAGATACAAATCGATTTGTATATCTGTATTCATTTTAGCATGTCGATATGATTTCGGAAAGGGATGATTTTTTAATTTCCTCAATGAACCTTGGATAATTTCGGACGGCGAACACACGATTCATGAAAGAAAGAAAATCAATAAAATTGGACGTCACTTTTTGTGGATTCCCTTGGAAATCATAAATGTCAAAGTTATAGTATGATGTGGGCATTTGATTTATCTATTTAAATACTTTCTAGAATATACTACTTCCATGGAGATTCCAATATACATTCATTTATTGGGAGAAACGCGCGATAAAAGAATCATATTCGTTGAAAATTTCCATATGAAAAATGATTTACTTCATACTCAAAGAAACCGCAAAAGAAGAAATTCATAACCTGATATTGAGTTTTATCTGGCTGCACCTCCTATGTGCAAGCCCATATTGCACATGCCTTCCACGGAAGATCATGGTTTGGTATCTGTACCGCTAGCTACTACGATGCCAAAAGTGCTTTGCGGGACGCGCCCTCGTCACACCGAAAGATTTTTTTTCCAATAAAGAAAAACGAAGATGAAAAGGAAAAGAAACGGAGCTTGTGTTTATGCATTATTCTGTTTTTATACATTGATGATTGATGACTACTGTTTTTGTAATTCAAGTATACTCCTATCCATGCAAAAAAACAAAAAAAGAATGCATTTACAGGCGAGATAGTGGGCAATAGACATGTAAACGGGATATAAATAGAAACACCCAGCTGGAAAATATTCTGTACTGTCACACACTACAAAAAGTAAAAGATCATACTGCCATGAGTCCATGACCTAACCACCCATCTCATCATTCGTGGGTTAAAAGGCAGACTCGAATTGGCATGTACAGGCACGGACTAGAGCTTGCGGATGAGGCCTTGCAACTTTGCAAGCTCACCCATGATGAGCGGCAGAGCGAAAGCCAGGAACCCTCCGAATGCGCACATGATTAATATGCAGGCGTGCTCCAAGTTCGATCATCTGCCGGCGGGAGTGGGCGCGTTGGGGTCTTTTGGATGCACCAGTTCTTCCTTTTCTTCCACAATTGCAAGTGCCATTTTATTTTATGACTGAAAGTGCGATTTGAGAATATCATTCGCTTGTTTTTTTTTCTTGGACGTAATTTGCTTATTCATATGCTCTTCTGTGACCCGGATCCTATTTGGCGCTTTAAGAGCGAGTAATAGGCAATTTGACATATGCGGACTCGAACCGCTGACATCCACCACAGGGTAAACCACCGTCTCTCAGGCCTTCCCGACGGGTTCTACCATAGAGGCCAACGATAGACAATAACTCTCCTCCTCCCCCATCCCCCCCCCTCCCGCGCGAACACAGCTTACAACTTTCATCGTACTGTGCTCTTAAAAGAGGCTACCTGGCACATACTCCTCCCAGCACTACATGAAAAACGGACCGGCCCATGTAAGGTTCTTTCTATAGTTTCCGTTGGTTTTTCTGGCCGTTTCTTCTTGTGGTTTTTCCTGCCAGCGGCTTTACTCGGTTTTTCTTTTCCATTTTTGTTTTCTTGTTTATTTATTTTCTTTTTCAAATGCGAGTTTTTTTTAAATAATTTTTTTCATAAATTTACGAATTTTTTCTGAATTTTTTCAAACTTATTTTTTTTTTCATATTCAAGAACTTTATCCAATCTCGCGAACGATTTCAAATTCATGATTTTATTTCAAATTTTACTACTCCCACTGTACCTAAATACATGTAGTTGGGGAAGTTTTTTTATGAAAATCGTGAACATTTTCATAAACGGTTTTGAATTATGTGAAAAAAAGTTAAAACCAAAAAGTTTTCCGCAAAAAAATTATTTAAGTTTCACAAATAAATTCAAATTGACTGAATTTTTTTCAAATTAATAAAGAAAATTCAATCCTTACAAAAAGTTGGATTGATATTTTTTTACACTGGGCAACATTCATTTTTAGGCAACACTTAACCTCTCTACGAAACGCATACAAGAATAAAAAAGGAACCAGGTAGTACCTAGAAATATTATCAAAAACATCGTTAATATACTTCGACGAGAGGATTTTACTGAAAGTGTTCGGAAATATTAGGGACGTAACAGATATTTCTTGGTTTCAACTCTGCTGCGTCAAAAGAGAAAGCAAGAAAACGAATATATAGTACAAGAACCATTCTTAATGTGTATCAGCCGATCCTTTATGTTCCATTCTTACGTTTACATATTAAAGTGTGGTTTTTGTACTTAAATTTAATACTCCCTCCTTCCCAAAATACAAGGCATGATTTACTTTTCCCGGTCTTTGATGCACAACTTTGACCACTAATATATATCAAAGTATACGGATTGAACATTTATAAATGACATCGTTGTACTTGTCTTGCAAAATAATTTTATTTTATATGTTTGTAAACTAATTTTATAGACATACAATACGTGAAATTATTGTCAAATTGTGCAACGAAGACTAGAAAAGGCAACCGACGTTGTATATTTTGGAAACGAGGGAGTAATATTAATATAATATGCCCATTG
>CBMN010044667.1:0-10451 GCA_000582825.1 Hordeum pubiflorum
AATGAATGAGAGAGCTCATTGTGAAATTGTTGGCTCGGTCAAAATTGGATGACCCAACTCTAAATTGAACTTCAATTGATCGTGAGGCATTAAAAAAATAGAGAGCTTAGTGTTATAGATGATTAAAATAATTGAGTGAAAAATTGTTGACCCGGTCAAAATCGGTGACCCAATTTCAAATTGGAGACTTCAATTGAATGAGAGGCCTCCAATTCTAAGAAGATTAGTGTTATAGTATATTGGAACCCGGACAACTTCTCTGACCTGATGCCTTTACTCACTACTCATTCTGGTTTACCTATTGTTTTTTTGCCGCTTTTTTGCTGGGCCCTTTGGACGACTCACAATAAGGTTACTATTGAGCATGTCTTTCCTAACAAACCTTCTGCTCAAAGTGATTGCCCTTATATAGTAGTAGTGGAGGTCCCTGTGGACAGCGGCGCCATCGGGATGATCATTTCCAAGATTCAAGCTACTGCTATCGCACTTGCTCAGCCTGCGACTTAGCACTAACCATGTCTCTTTTGGCTTAGTGCTCTTTTGCCTTTTGTGTGAACTTATGTTGATCTGTATCTGGCATGTCGAGCCTTGCACTCTGTTTGTGTAATTGTCGTTTGTTGGATGATGCTTGCCGGTATGGCTTTATTTATTAAGTTGAGATATACTTTTTCTCTAAAAATAACTAAGAACTACTCCCACCGCCTCGAATTACTTGTCTTAGTTTTGTCTAGATACGATGTACTTAACATTAAAACGTGTTTATATGCATCCGTACCTAGACAAATCTAAAATAAGTAATTAGGGACGGAGGGAGTACAATAAAATTTCTCAGGAACATATTCTTTGTATTATCAATTTTTCTAACATGAAATATTGTTGGCAATCAAATCGCAGCAGCGACAAAGTATCCCTATGAATATTGTTGATTAATAAAGTGTGTTTACACCCGCAAAAGATTAAATAAAGTGTGTTTAGACTAAAAAATAAAGGCAGTGACACCATAGCTCATACACGCACGGAATTGACTACCTTCGTATGTATATTTCAGAAACCACTCGAGTCAAGTGGTTGGATGGTTTGGAGGACAATGGTATTCTTTGGCCATCAGAGTTCAAGTCCCAGACTTGACATTGATGCTCGTATTTTTCTGGATTTCTATGCCTCCCGGCGATGTGTGTTCAGTGGGAAGAGACGTTCCCGCCGGCTCAATCTCTTGAAGGTGCTCATATAGGTAGGATGTGCGTGCGTTCATAACGATGAGTGTATGTCACTTCAATTGTACTAGGTTAAAAAAAACAATCGAGTCACCCGTACAAGTACAAAAGGACTGGAGGCCGTAAATGTTTTTTTTAACTTAAAGCATAGCTTTATTACGAAATTAACATGGGACGATCGCCCATAACAATGACAGCAGCCTCAGCTGGTACATCGTCCTCCCAAAGGAAGGCTTCATTTACATTACAAGCATAGCCTAGCTTAGCAATAACATGTGCAGCAGCGTTGGCCTCACGTCGGCAGGCTTGTACAGTGCAGATGGAAAAGCACAATTGCGTCTGAACCTTCAGATCCTCAAGCAGGCAGCATTTTCTGAGAAATCCTTCTCTCTTTTATTGACAACTTGGGCCAGCAGCAAGGAATCTGTCTCCACCATAATCCTGATTGCGCCGAGCTGTGTAGCTAGATCAAACGCTTGGATCATCGCCTGGAGTTCTGCGGTAAACGCGTGATTAACATGATCCACCTTCCCTGCCTTGCACGCCAGCCACTACATCCCCTGCATAATCACGCACAATAACTCCCCAGGCTGCCTCATTCTTTCCTGGCTGGAACGTGGAGGCCGTAAATGCTGAATGATGTATTCAGCGACGGAGGCCCCTTTTGTTAATTTCGTCGGCTAGACGGGCCATTTTTCCTCTCGTAGTAGGCTAGACGGGCCTCTTTTCAATCAGGTCCGTCTGTTAGCTAGGCAGCAGTCTCCGCCAGTACTACTGTCTGCAAGTCTGCATGAGTTCGGTACCAGTGAACCGGCCTACTGCAGCAAGCGGATCCATCACCAACAACTTGCGAGCGCGAATGGATAAGGCAAATCAACCACACACACACACACACACACACTTGGCTAGCTAAGCTGGCCTGAGTGGCTCATGGCTTCCAACAATCTGGCCGCCGCCTCGTACGCCAAGTAGCACGTGAAGCACTACGAACACGGGAGGAACAGCGGCCACAGCCCGGGTACGTGGCGAGCAGCGGCCCACGATCCGAGCACGCAACGCAGAGCTCTATCGTGCCGCCACGCAGCACGTACTACGAGAGCTCGATCGCCTCACGTGCCTCGTAGCACCACGCGTACGCGTACGTGGCCGTGGCTCCGTGTACGTAAAATATCCGTCGTCCTACGTACTACGTCCTGCTGTTCCTGTCCGTCGTCCAGCCGGGTCGTAGGGAGTGCGACGTGTGGCCGAGTATAGCACAAGCCACGGCTACGTTTCGGGCGCGTAGCGACCGGCGAAGTGCATGCGTCGGGCACGACACCCGTCGCCCTCGCAGGGACGAAATCATCCTGCCCAAGTAGGCAAGTAGCTCACCAGCTCGTACGTACGTACGCGCCAGTCGCGGGCTGATCGCTCGGGCGACGGTTAATTCCACGAAGCTCGGCGCGCGGGCGCCGGAGCGCCGCAGACGTCCAACTCCGCCGGGCGACGGGATGGGAAACGCGGGCGCGCTCTTTCGCACGCGCGCACGCTCCCCGCCGGAACAAAAGAGCCGGGGAAACCTCTCGCATATTTCCTTCGATTTGATCGCCGACACCTGACCAGCCAAGAAGAAGAAAAAAGTAGAAAAGGCTACCAAAAGATCGGAACGAGACAGGACCAGCTTTCCCCTGACAGCAACAAGCTAGTCGCCGCTCACATGTAGATGTAGGAGTATGTACAGATGGGTACAAGTTACAGACCGCAACACGCGCTCGTCGTCTCCTCCGGACGTCCATTTTCCTGCTCCACGTGTACAGCATGGCATACTAGTCTGCATACAAGATTCGAGACGCCCCGGTGGATTGGTGATTCTGAATCTTTTCGATTGTGGACCAACCAACTGAATGTATGCAGTATGCTTGCTCGGTGGATCATCCAGCTGGGGTACGTGCGTGGCGTGGCTAGCTGCGATTTATTTACACACACACACACCCTCAATATTTTAGCTTTGTGTAGCATGCATATATGCATGGATCCGGCCTCTAGTCGTCGTTGTCGTCTGAGCTCCTTGAGGTGGACGCCTGGTCTGAAGGACTGGCCTTGTGCGACGGCGACTCACCGCCTCGGTTCTTCTTGTACGTCTCGAAGAACTCCCTGTTCTCCTTCTCCAGCTCCTTCCACACTGTTGCCCACGTACACCAAATTGTCAATTAGTCTTAATTATGGACATCTGCAGTTCTAACCCATAAGACCATAAGTATCTTCCTGGGTAAGAAACTAAGCATGCTGATCGATCAAAGCTAGCTAACCTAGCCACTATCTGAAGATGCAAACTCGCAAACAATTTCTAGCTAGAACGGCAGAGGAACCTCTCCCGTCCTCTCCTCTTCATGCATGCAGATATGCAATGCAAGAAAGACAGTGGAGCGATCGATGACAAACTCGGTGTTTACGCCTGGGGATCATCGAGCTGTCGATGGAGGCAATGCGAAGCATATTCTGCAAGCGGACGGAGCTATTACCAGTGGATGTGACGGCGGGCATGATGTTGGCGTGCTTCTCCAGCGCCTGCACGCATTCCTCCTTGTTCATGTCGTAGCAGATGCACTTCTCGATCAGATGCTGCACCTGCATGCACGCGCGGGTGTACACATGGCCAGTCCTGAATTAGCATAAGAAAATGGCGTGTGCAGCTAGGTTCTCAATCAGACCATCATTTTGCTGTGCGAACGTACCAGTCGGATGTAAGATGCCGGGGACGACGAGTCGTCGGCCATGGCGATCGACAAGCACACCAAGCTACCTAATTGACTTTGTCCCCGCGCACAGATCGAGCAGAGAACAGACGGTAGAGCGTGCTCTGAGATCGAAGCCGAAGCCTCCTGGGAGCAGCTGTGGTGCTTGTTGCTAATGGCGGCCGGGATCGCGGGGAGTGGACTGACGAGAGCGTGACAGGTAACACCGGCGGGGAGGTAGAAATAGGCGAGGGGGAGGAGAGGGACATGTCAGCATGTGGGGGCTGCGCGGTCACGTGGGCGCGCCATCCCCATTCGTCCAGAGGTGATGGCGGGGATTTTTCCGGGCCCACCGCGCCCCTCGCCTTCCCCTCTCTGTCCGTCCGTCTCTCGTTTTGTTTTGGCATGGTTTGGTCGATCGACCGTTCCACGCACGCGAAAGGGGCTTTGGGACCGTCCGATGCGCAGTCCTTCGAAATAAACGGCAAAGAAAGCGCGGTGCTCTCTTGCCTTTCGCCAAACCTCACCCGTTCGGTCGTAGCTCACCAAAATCCACCAAGATTACGGCCATTTCAACAAATTCATGCCTCTCCAAAGATTCATAGATCAAGTGAAAGATGAGGCCGGAGCCTACAAAGTCGCCAGTTGTGGTCGTTTCTCAGTTTGGTTCAGTTTTTTTCTTCTCATTTTACTTTCAGGTGTTTTTTTCCTTGGGTTTCTAATGGCTTTGACGCTGGTCATGTAAGCACGGTTGTAAACAGTGGCGGAGACAGGGGACCAGCAAGGGCCCTGGCCCCCCCTAATAACCTTGAGTTAGGCCTAATATGTATGTATAAAGTTGATTATTTGCTACTGAATTAGTATAATCCAATGGGCTGGCCCTCCCCAAGAAGTATTAACAGCACTCGGCCCCCCTTAACCATTTTTCCTGGCTCCGCCACTGGTTGTAAACACCTATTTTTGTCCTCCTTTAATTTTATGCATGCAGTCCTCTTGCATGGTTTGAAAAATAATATCTCGATCATTTCACTGATATCAAAATATTTAGGTCAGGAAAGAAAAAGAAACTAGAGGACGATTGATGAACTTGGGTGAGTGGGTCCGGTTAGTACAAACAGCGGATCTCATCTGGATTTCACTTAACTGGTCTAAGTAATTATTAATTTTATTCTTTCGGGCACTATTGATATTTTTTAAGATTCCTATTTACTAAAATTTGGAGAAATCTATTCTTTAGGATTTCTTTCTCATGTGAGGCCCTTTAGATTATGAAATCTATATTTTCTCAGAAACACAATACAGCCGTATGCGCTAACAGCACACACGTACACCCACTCTCATGAATGCATGCATGCACACTGTACTTCTACGAGCACCTCGAGAGATTAAACCCGAAATAACAGTGTCAAAATGGCTTATTTTTTTTAAATATGTGAGGGAGCCGAACCTAGATGGGCTCGTTCCACCACAAGGAACCTAGTTATGCCTGGTTTGCATATGTATTTGAAATAAAAATCCTACAAAATGTATTCCTCCTATGATGTGAATTCAATAGGAAATCCAATTAACATGTGCTCAAACCTCTACCTCTCTCGACTCTCTCTTCCTCTCCTAGTTCTTCTAAATTTCATTGCTTTTTTTGTTTGGACCATCTAGAGGCATCACTACAAAATTCTTGGGTTTTAAAATCTTGTGGGATTTTGTATGTATAACACATGATAGTTGGATCGTGATTTTTTGTGTATATTCTTACATTTCCAATATCTTGTTATCCAAAGAGGCTCTACAATAACATTTGTACAGATGGAACAATTTCCAACTCAAAGGAGCGCTAAATTTCCACCCAAAACAGGAAAATAGTCTCCTTGGGAAGTTAGCAAAGTTGTGCTGCAAGATATGTGTTGTACCAGAGTAGTGGTCCATGTATCGAGGTCCACTGTTTTTTGAATTCATGCATGTGTTCTCTTGGACAATGATTGTATTAAACCAACCCTCCGCCAGAAAACCTAGAAAAATGTCATAAGCCATTCCAAGTTGTTCAGCGTTGCATGGCCCTTGAGTTCATTGAGTTTTACTTTTGACGCCACCAATGCTCCTTGTCCTAGCATAGCCAAATCAATGGTCCTTCACCATACCTTGGTAGCCTCCTTCAATGTGATCCTTCTTGTTACTCGGAGCTCCAATAGAGTTGAGACTACACTTGTATAAGGAAGGTTGGATATATGGAGAAACCATCTAAACCATATGATCACAAGGTGATGTGGCTCCATGGATCTTCCAAAATATTGCTCCCGTGCAATTTAGCAGCATATAATATCCATATAATAGACTGGTGGCCTACGGTGGTGGGGGCATCCCCGAGACCTGTCCGCTAGGATATATCATCGCTTGTCGTCATTGGGTTGAGGGTAATTTGGCTAGAAAGGAACAATATGATCTTCGCAAGAGTTTGTGCCACCTCGTCGAGCACAGCGGACAGCGAGGGGTGAATTCAACATGTGAAAGCTAGCTTGTTCTTCAAGCGGAGTAAATTGAGAATAGTTCGGTACGTAAGTCGCATAGGGTAGGTGGCGATGCCCATCTTGTAGCGTCGGCTTGCAAAAATGGTAAAAAACTCTTCTCTATATTAAATACAAAGACACGAAATCCTTATGCATGTTCTTGAAAACATAATATCCATATGAATACAAACACACAAACAGTAATGCGTCCGTTTTTTAAGACTAGATGCGGCTATATAGTACTACACCATATGTCATCTCAGACTCAAAACATCTGAACCACAGGTTGAAATTCCAGAAAATTCCAGATGAATCACCCAATAATTGGGGGCTTGGGGCACACAAACAGTCGTCTACCTCGATGAATTTGGTGCGTGATACATACTAGTACTGTCCCCGCAAAATAATAATACATACTAGCACTGTCAATGTGAGGTAATCAGCAAAGAAAAAAAGAGAGAGATGATTAGCGATACAGTACATCGAGTACTCCGCCAATTTTGAAGAGATGTGGCGGGTAGATAACTCTGGCAGCTCCGGGAATATGGGAACGTGCCCCATGTCACCCTACCTCCCCGTTTTGATCACACATCAATCGCCTCGGCGCCACGTGGTGGCCGCCTATTGGACGCCCAAATTGCAGACGTACAAATAATTGACCGCTGGCCATGCATGCTGGCCCATTGTACCATCGGCACACTGGCAAACGATTTGGGCATGTTAACATATTCCTTTTGTATACATAGCTTTGTATAGGCATATTATCACCTACCGGATATGTACTGATTCGGTCAGGGATTCTCTTGATCTTCCTTGATGATCAAGCATTGTAATCTATATATGTGGATATCCTGCCGCCCCTTGAGAGGTGTGCATAACACAAACATACGTGTTTTACTTGGTATCAGAGCATAGTGTGCGTGTTACTCGACGACGGTGGCCAGTGAATGGTGACGGGCGGCGACAAGTCGGGAGACACGGAGAAAGGAGGGGAGGCCATCAGGCCAGGTGGGGGGCTAATCGAGCGCAAAGGCTGGCTGGTGGGAGGTGGTGATGCCGTGGGAGACGGAGAGCCATTGTGCATGGCTGGAGACGGGGCTGCATGTGTGGTGGCTGGAGATGGTGCTGCATGCGCGGTGGGTGGGGAAGAGTTTGCACAGGACGACATGGGAGTGGGTGGAGCACCACCATGCATGGCGGGTGACGGATATGCATGCATAACGGGTTGGTTTTGGGATGGTGCATGGTGTGTAGCCGCGAGGTGCAGGAGAAAATCCAGATCGGCTAGTGTAGTTGTTGGGTGATCATGGATAGGGCTGAAAGGAAAAACATGTTCGTCAAAAGTGACATGACGAGAAATGATAACTCGTCGGGTGGCAAGGTCGAGACAACGATAGCCTTTGTGTTGACTAGGATAGCCAAGAAACACACATGCGACAGATCGAGGAGAGAGTTTGTTTGTGGAGGTGGCGGATTGATTGGGGTGATGGGAAGACGTAGAGATCTCCTTGGCTATTGCAATGAAGGATCACGGCCCTGGTGCGAAGATCCTTCACGGAAAATCCAAACGGGTCAAATTCAATGGAGCAAAGATTGTCAATAGTGAAACGACGAACATTGAGTAAATTTTTGACAATGTGAGGAACAAGTAGGACATTGTTAAGCAAGAGTGTGCGAGCAGAAGTGGATATTGACGTGTGACCAATGTGTGATATGGGCAAGGTGGAGCCATTGCCCACGGTAACAATAGAAGAAGATTTAGAAGGAGCTAGGTGCTGGAGCATACCGGGGTCGGAGGCCATGTGTGCGGTGGCTCCGGAATCCATGACCCACTCACCAACGGTCGAGGGGGTGGCGGCGTTGTTGAGGGCGGCCATCAGCGCGGTGCAGTCCCAAGACGGAGTGTCGCCATAGTTGGGAATTGGCGGTGCGTTGGTGCCGAACGCTTGTCACCATGCAGAGTCCCCTGCCGTCGTTCACCCAGACACGCTCCCTTCTCACCCTGCGAGAGACCCAGCTCGCGAACTCCTCGACAGTGGGCAACCAGACCGCGCTCTACAGCGGTGGCCCATCCCACGGCGTTGGTGGTTCCCATGGCGCTGGCGGCCACCATGGCGCCGGTGGCTCCAACTCCTCTGGTCAGTACCGCGTTGATGGAAACCGGAACAACTCCAACCGCAATGGTGGCAATTGGCGCAAGAAGAAGAACGGCAACGGCAGCTTACACATCTCCCGCTCTTCGTCGACCTCTCTCACAGCCTACTCTGACGCTGACTGGGCTGGTTGCCCCGACACCAGACGTTCGACCTCAGGATATTGTGTCTATCTCGGTGATACTTTGGTCTCTTGGTCGTCCAAACGCCAGATCACAGTATCTCGTTCCAGTGCCGAGGCGGAGTACCGTGCTGTTGCTCATGTCGTAGCCGAGTGTTGTTGGATCAGGCAGCTTCTCGATGAGCTTCATCATCCTCTATCGACTGCCACCATTGTCTTCTGTGATAATGTCAGCACCGTCTACATGGCCTCCAACCCCGTCCAGCATCGTCGTACTAAACACATCGAGATCGACATTCATTTTGTTCGTGAGAAGGTGTCCCTTGGTGAGGTGCGGGTTCTACATGTGCCATCTTCACATCAGTACGCCGACATTATGACAAAAGGGCTCTCGTCGCAGCTCTTCTCCGAGTTTCGCTCCAGTTTGTGCCTCTTGCCATACGATGCACAAACTGAGGGGGGATGTTAACATATTCCTTTTGTATACATAGCTTTGTATAGGCATATTATCACCTACCGGATATGTACTGATTCGGTCAGGGATTCTCTTGATCTTCCTTGATGATCAAGCATTGTAATCTATATATGTGGATATCCTGCGGCCCCTTGAGAGGCGTGCATAACACAAACATACCTGTTTTACTGGGCACCAGATTCTCTCCACAAGGACAGCAGTGATCCCTTGATATCAAATCCCAAGCCCAAAGTGAAGTTGCATGACAAGGGGCGCGTACGTGCAATGCAATCATCGAATCCATGGCGCAAACGGCCAAAGCGCACCCACCGATGCTCGGCAGGAGCCACGAAAATTGGATCGAAGACGTACCGGGGAGCAGGCGAAAAATACGCGAGGCGCACTAAAGCAAAAGGACTTGTCACCTACTCTGGGAGATATTTCCAGCCCCGCTCCCTGTCCACAGGAGGGGATCCATCGGTCGATGAGGAGTAGGCTGTCCATGGATCAACATGGATCACAGGCTCGCCATCGGCGGACGCCTCGAAATTCCCGGTCGATCCAAGAGGGCCGAGGTGCAGTGCACCCGGCCACCTACCTAGTACGTACGTCGCGTACGCGGGCGCCGGGGAGGGAGAGATCGGTGTCTACCAACCAAAACTGGGCCTGACGGGAAGCCGTGAGTGAGCGATGGGCGACGGCGACGGTGCCGGGCGTCGCGACGCGGGGGAATTGGTGTCAGCGCGTGCGTCATTTGCTGCATGCCCCTCGTACGTTGTTGTCGCGCGCGCGAGGGGGGTCGACGACGATCGGAGCGCGGACGGACGGACGGACGGAGAGGAGACGAGCGGCACCGCACATGGAAGCGTATGGGAGAGGTGAAGCAGCGTGGTGTATTTTTGCACAAGCTGGTGCGTCTCGTACCGTGCGGCGCCGGAGCGGCTTATCCCTGAGCTGCAAAATGAAAAGACCGGGCGGGTGTTTCTCCCCTCGTGTTGGAGATAGTTCATCGTCACTTTCGGTCCCGTCTCCTGCCACTGACACTGAAGGTGACTCCATCGTCATGCTTGAGGCTCCGGTGCTGCAGGCCATGCCCTATGTTGAGGTTGTGTTTCCGGTGCTACAGATCATGCCCGAGCTACAGATGTTGTATGGGGAACCTGTTTCACCTCTGTCGACGGAGCAACTCAAGTTGGGATCTCTTCAGGCTTCAGAGGTTGCCCTGGTGCCCTCGCCACCCCCCGTGGAGCCTCG
The DNA here is from genome assembly GCA_000582825.1 of Hordeum pubiflorum. Classification (NCBI taxonomy): domain Eukaryota; kingdom Viridiplantae; phylum Streptophyta; class Magnoliopsida; order Poales; family Poaceae; genus Hordeum; species Hordeum pubiflorum. The sequence goes on from CBMN010044667.1 coordinate 10,412, forward strand.
TCAAGTGTCAGACAACCTATCGCTCAGCGTCGTGGAGCAC
>CBMN010044674.1:0-10987 GCA_000582825.1 Hordeum pubiflorum
ATGACTGATGCTATGCGTGAGATTGCAAGTGCTATCAACAACACTTGCCATGCTGAAACACACCCTGACTTGTACAAGGCCGTTATGGACCTTATTGTGTTTGATCAAAATGAGCGCTTGGTTATTTTAGATTATCTCACAGAACATGTGGCAAAAGGCCTCAACTTTGAACATAAGGCAAAATGCCTCAACTTTGTGAAGATGGATGATGAAGTCCGTCAACCATCCTTCAAGCGCATCTTGAAAGCCAATCCTGATCTTCTTTGAGTTGATGTTAGTTGGTGTTTGGTGAGACTATCCCTTTTGTAATGCCTACTGATGCAACTATCCCTTTTATATTTCGAATGAGACTACTGACGCACCGCTACAAATTATGGTTACTAGATAGGGGGCGCGGCTTGCCGCGTGTTGCCCGCCGAACGGCGGAACAACAGATAAGACATTGGAGATGGTCATGGATATGATTTTAGCGTGTTGTGAACATATATCATACTGATGAATTAAGTTTGCACGCAAAATACATTTAATTACATATACGAAATGATTTGTCATACAAAAGGAGAACGACATGATCATAGCATGTACATGAGGCTAGCAATAAGTCTTGTGCAGGTACAAAAGCATAGGATTGCAAGTCTGAGAAATTTGAATGCAGAGTAGAATGGCGAAGGGCTTCCTCCACTCCGTAATGATGAGGGTAAGCTAGAAAAACAGCTCAGATACAGGGTAAAATTGAATAGAACATTTTATCAAGCAAATTAAGATACTACTACTCTGCATTCCTTTACACAAGTATATCATGAATCTAATGGGGGCAGTGATACAATCTGCCAAAGCCTTCATAACTTCTACTTCTACACAAACATTCTAGGAGCACATTTATCCTGCCATTTGCATACATGTGTATGTGTGAGCTTTGTCATTTACTCCACACAAGCATGCATGCATGTTGGGGGGCTTTGTCATTTACTCCTGAGAGAAACACATCCAAGAAAGAAAGAAATGCATCAAGCACAGCGGCAAGTGGGCTTCGACGGAGAATTGAATTCAGACCTCCGTTCTTAGGCTAATCATCAGGCTGGCAGTTCACTGAGCCCCCTACATCAACAACAAATGCTTCAGGATAAGAAATTTTCAATGAAAAAAGAACAGGCAGAGGAAGTACTATAGAAGAAACTAACACAAGCAATCAGCAACCATGTATGAGGTATGCAAGGAAATCTCAAGGTGGACAAACCAATGAGAGGAACAATATCCAGTTGCAAGAAAAGATCACAAGAATAGAGCTTTAATGGCACTGCAGAAACACCATAATGACCCTCCAAAATAAGACCCTAACTATCAGCCAACTAAGAGATCAGAGTTGTAGAACGCTATACAAACATATAGGAGCATTCTTTTGATCAACTAAGCCTTAATTCATACTACTTGTGTCAACATATTTAGCAGCTTTCTACGTGTGGTGACGCTCTCTTCTGTAGAAAGGTTGCCTGCAGAAACAATGGGCAAACCGAAACGAATAACCAATTTGAAGTATGCTTAAATAGTAACCAATTATGTATGCACGCACGTAGATATAACTATGTAAACACCTTGCATTGCTTACGAGAAGGTAAAATTGTACAATCACACTATTTTAGCTTAAATTGAGTTGTTGCAAAGCATAACCCATATAGAGAAAAAAGGTCACTGAGACTACATTATTGGTATAAGTTCAAGTGTCACATAAGACGATTCAAAATAATTGCTCAAGTGTCCCATAACACAATTCAAAATAATTGCTTAGTTACAGTATATACGCAACAATCGTTTGTCTATACTATATAAATAATTTTATAAGAGACTGCATACAACCAATATGAAAAATAGTGTTAAAATATTCTAAAGTTAATACAGTATATACGCAAGTAACTTAGCACAGAGGAAGCTGTTTAAATTAAATAGTTACAAATATTAAGTTCCATAGCAACAAAGAAGCAAAGTAGACATCAAGTTGAAAACGTGTGAAGCAGTCTTTTCTGAATCCATCAGTTCTTATTTCGACAAATCTGTAAGGTGACAACACAAATGGCTTTAGACTATTATGCAAGATCTATGTAGTATTAATGGTACAACGTTTGTCAAGGGGTGCCTGCCTCACGTCGAGTGTAATCGCTTAGAATAATTAGCCTAAAAAAAGGCAAAGCACTATATAAAAATTGAATAAAACCACAAGGCAGCATTTGTCTAAAGTTTGCTCTTTAGATGACATATAAGTTGTTTAATTAAACTGAATCGCAAACTCATCCACAATCGCCATACTGGTCTGAGACATATTACTGTACCACCCAGGGGTTGATCTGCACGTCATAGGTTGAATGCATCACCCCGTATAGCAATTCCTAGACAATACTATGAACTGATATGGTAGGAGTGTTGGAAAATGCAATGCTTGTAAATTTAGCTGCCATTTGTATGAAAGACGTGAAGGAGAGAATATCAAACAAACAAAAGATTTGATTACAAACCTATATGTCAATTGATTCCTTGGGCGTTTGGAGGCCATAAAGTTCAATTTTGTCCAGCAAGGAAAAATTATGTTCTAGCTGTCAAAAAATTGCACTTCGCATCAGATGTTGCCTATAGAAAGGAAAATGTAAATAAAAGCAGAACCTCACTATGATTTCTTACATGTCCCAAACACCTAATAATCCAAAAAGAACACTATATTTGAGCATGGAGGCCTGTACACGCACATTCACTCCCCAAATATCAACTGGATGAGTTTTCTCATACCGGCAAAACAACTTTTATGTTTGGGTGACACATGATGATTTGCGAGACTGGAAATTCTTAATAAATGTAAACAGGTGAGCTTCTTCAGGTGTTAACCAAGAATGCATGTTATGTAGCTTAAATGTGAAGATAGACCAAGGCATTATGGACAAATACTATCATTATTAATTATCTCTAGGAATTTAATCGCTGAATTTCTCCATTCCATTGTAGTGGAACTAAACCAAACTAAACCCTACAAAGCTAACACCAAAGAAAATTCACTAAACCAAATGATTTTTAAATTTTCAGAAGTTATATATTAAAATACATACTTGGACAAGCACGTAGATATAACTATGTAATCCAGTTCTACCTCATATGCCATGCTTTCAAAAAGATCTACAATGATGATCCACATAGGAAGAAAAAACATCTAGTAAGTTGTCGACATAGCCGCAAGGGACATACAAAGATCTTTGTAACAACATCTCTTCTGAAAGACAATCGTATGATTTGTATCTCTCTTATCTCTCCCAGGTTGTTGCCCATGAATTTTTTCTCCTTACACAGTTAATAAACAATCGAGGTGTGCATCTGGAACCTCAAATTCATAACACAATTTGAGAAAAAAAATGTGCAGCCACCTAAAGAGAATAACCATGAAAGAACACATACATCTCACCAAACCAAGAACTGGTTGTGAACTTGAGGCCAAGACATAAAACGACAGCATAAGAGACACTAAGCCCACCTGTTCCATCTTGTCGTTCCTGCCGCAGATGGTGTTATTACTTGAGTAAATGATGAGACTGGTCATGGCCTTCTTTCCTTCAGTTTTGCATCCCTATCTCATGGTGTTTGCACTTCGGGAGCTTGAAGGGCTGGCAGAAGAATATCGTCAGAAGCTATTTTCAGGAGTAAAACGTAAGGATAGGAAAATCAATGATCTCCTCTGACATACAGCCGAAACGCACTACAGAAAAAATCATCATGCATTTTGCATTTATTCAGCTAATATGATCCAAAAACAAAATTGCAACAAATGAAGAGCAAAGATCAGAGACCAGTATCAACGATGCCACTGCTCCATGCGACAAATAGGAGTCTGGTTACACGCTAGAATGCATGAACCGGCTCTGTTCTAACCGGATATGCATATTAGCCATATAAATCCCGATAAAAGACATGTTAACCTAACTAATAAGACTGCCACATCTAGAAAAAAACAGTAAAGAATCCCAAGGCCAAAGAACACCTTGAACATTAACTTGCATGTTGTTGGCAGAAAAAAAGTAGAACTACCAAAATTAACCCAATAACTAATTAGGCAAAACACTGTAGGAGTCAAACATGTTTATAGCTAACAATAGTTTGCATTCACAGGGATAACCGATCTCTAACTTAGTATGGGACCACTGGATCATGCTGTTTAAGAGGCGAAACAACAATTGAACTCGGAAAAATACCCACCTCTAGAACATGCATTATGTGCCCTGCAGAGTCTCCTTCCATCAATGATATTTCAGGAGCTTATTCAATCAAGGCACCTAAAAATATTTCAGTCAACCATAGTTTGATGTAATTGTAAAAGCTTAAGGAAGAACTAATGTTTTAAAGCAATCCAAATAATCATGTCACCACAAGTAAGCACAAACAATCCATGTTGTTCAGCTGAATCTGAACTTTGCGAGCAAAATAATATAGGAAATAAACAATTCAATAAGTAAACAAGGGTGCCATTGATTCCTATTTTGCAGAAAAACTGCAATGCAAGCTTGTTGCTGCGAAGATACCAGCCTTGCTTAGGATATCTTTAACAATAGCAAGAGCTTAAGAATATACTTGATTTGGATTAAAAAATAATGGAAAGCGTATGTGGTCACAGGAGCATATACAAAGAAAAATAGTGTATAACCATGCATCTCATCTCAAAGATCATTCAGGTTTATTCATGTCGTGCTTGAAATCTATATGTTACTACATGGACAAAACATTGGTGCAAAAATTATTCTTATAAATGACGAGTAACCTGCAAATTAAGGAACACTTCCGCCGAATTAATCTACAAATTGTTTTTTGGGCTAGAAATGTCATATAGTTAATGGAACTATCCATTTTGGTCGATCCTAATTAGTAGATTCCAACTTCTTCTGATAACCAGGGAATCTGCCCTTATGATGATCCAATATTGCAGCGACATCCTAAGCTGAGTTTCTATAAAACACATATAAAGTACCCTGGCAACTGACCCAAACAAAGGCACAAACTGACAGAAAACAAAGGAAGCCACAACAATCCAAAGGAACAACCAAAAACAGACCAGCAAACACAAGGCGAAGAAACAGACACACATATAATAGTTAGAGATAAACAAATACACACAAGGAAAATAACATAATAGAGCATGCACTATACATACCTGCAAGCTGGATAACCCTGACCACCAGATAATAGTAATGACTAATGACTGCTCTCTTGGCGGCTAAAAACCTGGCCAGTAACCTGAAATCAAATCAACCCCAAGCACTAAATTAGCCTTGTAGGACAGTAAATAAACAAAACAAATAATAGATCAAATTAACAAGGCAAAGCACAATAGTAATAATAATCAAACAATTCATACATCATACATAGAAGCCACATTTTACATAGGAAGGCACCTTCCTGATAGCACATCCATGGAAGCTGTGTGACAACTACCATTTTCTATAGATTCTATATGCCATGCAATTTGTTTGCTTGCTAACCCCTGTAACACGGCATGGGTAAGCAACAAAACAAAATAAGGAAGAGAACAAAAACACAAAAAATAACATGCAAAACAACAATCCCAGGCTCTACCAGAAATAAGACAAGAAACCAAAAGCATATACCACACTCCACTGAAAGCAATGCCCACAGCCACAGGAAAATTTGTAGACCGACACGAACAACAACCTTGGCAGAGAAATGCACTTTGATCTCACTGAATTGCAACCACAACGATAGGCAGAAAGCCTCCCTTTTTCCTAACCAGTTGTGTGGTTTGTTTAACCCTTAAAGCTAAATGACCAAAGCAGGGATTAATAAGAACAGACTAACAAACATATCATCTAATTAATCTAACCAGCTGTGGGATTTTCCCAACCCTTAAACTAAATGACCAATGAGGGATTAATCAGACTAACACATAGATCATCTAACTAATCTAACCAGCCGTGTGATTTGCTTGGCTCTTAAGCTAAATGACCAAACCATGGATTAATCCAATAACACCAGCCCACACCAAATCTGCCCCTCCCTCTCGCCTCCACAAGCCCCACTAATAAGCAAAAAGGAACGAAAAGAACAAAAGCACAAAGCACCCATGTGTAGGTGAGAACAAAATCCTAGCCCTAGTAGGATGCAGCCAAGGAAGGAAAAGCACACAGCAACAAACAAATGGGCAGAAAAGAAGACTACTATAATCCAACCAGAGGATAACACTCTGTCTCCCACCAATACAAGAAACAACAAAGGAACGCTGTCATTTGCTAGCGTGCACACCCACACGAACGACACACACAATATACCAAGCTCAACAGCAAATACACACCGGCACACGAGCACTGGCCTAGATACGCAAAGAAACATCAGAATAGAGAAGAAAGAGACGAGGGGTCGACCTGTAGTTCGCTGTAGGTGGACGAAGACGTGAAGGCTGCCACGGATCCAACGACCAACCGATGAGGGGATCAACCAAAATAAGAGCACCTGCAAAGAATGGACCTGTCCAAAGAAAAACAAATGTCAACATCACGGCTCAGCTGAAGCACATGATGAAAACCGGGTCAAAACAAAGGTTTACCCACAAATCGATGAGCGCGGTAATAGACCTGGACCAGCGACGGGACGAACTTCAGATCTGCAAGCAAAAGAGACCCAAAATCAATCATACATGACCAATCGAACGGGGAGAAAGCACAAGCGACGGTGGGAATCACCTTACCCAGTGTCACGACGGGTCGATTCCATCACATATCGCAGGCGGCCAACCCCAAGGGTGATTGGCAGATCAGGCACCAGAATGACAGGACCGGATTTGGGGGAAGGGCAGCGGGGCAACAGAAGAAGGTAGGAGCGGCGCCACCTTGCCCCGCAGCTCCCTCCTATGCGCATCCTATCATGCTGTGGCGTCGACGAGCGCGCGTCCAGCCATGACCACCTCGCCTCGCTGCTGACTCCTATGTGCAGCCCATCTTGTCCACCGGTGCGGCGGCTCCTCCATGACTCGAGTATAAGGGAGGGTCGGTGGCGGTCTCGTGGGGAGGAGGGAGGCTCATAGGAGCGGTAGCTGCTAGGGCCGGACCGCCGGAGAGAGCTACGAGGGAGGAGCGGTGGCGGTGCGAAAGAGTTGAGAGGAGTGAGAGGAGAGAGGAGTGACCTAGCATCTCATCTGATTGGGGCTAGAGCAACAAATTGGGGCAACCCACGTGGCGTTGGTCCATCCAAAATTCCGCTAGTGCCCCTAGTGGGTGGCCATAACTACAGGCGGTGGCACGCCTTTTCTACCGCATAGGAAGTCCCGGGCAACCTTCTAACCAACACCGCTGACGGGCACGGCCCACCTATGGCTGGGCCCCATGAATCAGTGACTTATTATGAAACAAAACGAGGACAAAAAGGAGAAACTAAAGAAACGAACGAGCGGACAGGATCGGGACACGTCAGCCAGGACCCACAGATCGAACGGCAAAAATTTCAGATGCCCTAAGAGGCCTCATGTTCCAGCATGAATCAAGAATTGAGATGGTGTGTATTGTGTGTGGAAAAAATTTCAAGGTGAACCAACAAAGCAGCGGTAGATTCACATGCAAACCTTTCATGTTCTATTTCTAAACCAAGTTTCTTACTAGGAGATGGTCCAGTTTGTAAGCAGTCTGCATAGAAACTTTTACGAGACACTCTTAATTTTTTACCGCTGCCTCTAGGGGTCGTATCATGACACCATGCCAAATTTCATGATTTTCTGGCTTGGATTGATTTTTTTAGAACTAAATTCCTAATAACCATCAAGTTGGTGCCCGAATCTTACCCACTTGTTGTACATGAATCCTAATAACCTTAGACGAGGCTTAAATACTCTTACCTCTTACTACATTACACGAAAAATCACCAACAATTACCACAATTACCACTATTACCACGATTGCCACTTTGCACATAACACAAGATTACTTGGTCTGTGACTTTCCCACGATTACCCCTTTGTACATAACACAATAATACTCTGTGAATTTCCCACTAATACAACTTTGTACATAATACCAGAATTACGTACTTTATGAATTTGCCATGATTGCCACTTAGCACATAAAACAAACAAAACTCTCTGACTTTCCCACTATTACCACTTCGTACATAACACAATAAATTTCTCCGCGACTTTCCCACGATTGCCACGTAGTGCATAACAAGTAATTAATTACTCAATGACTTCGCCACTATTACCACTTTGTACATAACACAAGAAAATACTTATTATGCCACTTTCCCGCGATTACCACTTAGTGCATATAACAAGATTTTGTACACTTAGGCAGAAAGTGTTCGATTTGTACATGAGGTGCATCAAGTTTTTGCCTTAATGATCTTAAATTTTTAACACAACCTAAAGGTGTCCAATGAAGACACCATGCCAAGTTTCATCATATTCAAAGCTTGTTTTCTCGTGTTTTTCAATCAAAGAGCATTCTGCTCTTTTTTGTGGCCGGAAAATGAGTTAATGCCTCGAAAATAATGAACCTACTAAAAAATTCCGAGCATGGCATTTTGCATGGGTATGTATTAACAATGGATAAAGTTTGAACAAAATCCAAATATAACCCTATAGGAGTCAACATTAACTCGACATAAAATTGGCAAAACATTGTTGTGGCGGGTCCTAGTGAACGCCCACGACACGTACTTGATTTTGAAGTGGCGGACTTTGAGATGAGACCGCCACTGCAAAAATCGTTTATATCTTCGTCCTACCGAGTCTTATCCAATTCCCCATTTCCCTCCTCGCATCTCACTCACGCTCGGCCATCCATACCCTGGCGATTCGGCGACCGGAGCCATGCCAGCCATGGTAACCACATTCGGCCATCCGCCACTTCTTCACCCACCGTCCACGCTATCCTCCATACACGTCGTCCATCGTCCACTCCGCACGAAGTTCACGTAGTCCACCCGCGACATCCACGTCATCATCGGCGCCGCTTGCGGCGTCAATTTGACTGGATCTGCCGCCATGGTAAGCCTCCTTGTTCTATATGCTTTTTATAGTAGCTAGTGTTAGGCCTAGGGTTTGGTCTAGGGTTAGGGCTAGGTTAATTTGACCCCTTATGTTAATTTGTATTAGTATAGGTTTGTTAATTTGGCCCCTAGAGTGAACTTGTTTATAGTAGAGTAGTTAATTTTAGAATTTAAGAATGCCATGTTAATTTGGTTAGCTTAGTGATGCTAAGTAGATTAGAGTATTTAATTTGTTTTAGAATGAACATGCGCTTGGCTTTAAAAAATTTAGGGAATCATATACTAAGTGCCAATGTTTTGGCGAAATGTTGATTGACTTCCGTTTTGCGAAATTTCTGGCACTTAATATGTCCATTATTAAGGAGAGGTCAGGCCAAAAAAATGTACATTTATAAATTTATATATATGCTTGTTTTAAATTTAGATTGTAGACTACAGAACAAAGACCACAAAGTATAGTCTTTTATTTTCTTTCCTAAATGAGGACGCTACATACTGTAGGAGCTGTTGTAGAGTTGAGTGTTTCTCTCCTTATGTCCACTAAATGTTTTTTGTGATCTAAAATCATTTGCTAGAGTGGATTTCTATACAACATTTTCTTATTGTTAGAGTTGATTATCATCTTTCTTTCTTTGTTGCAATAACAGTAATCATGGCTGCTATTTTTGCAGATTGACCTCACCGGCCCCATCGTCAAGGTTTTCATCCACGTGGTGCCATTGTACCTGGTGAGCTTCAATTCCCCACCATTGTATCTATTCAAGTTATCCCCAGGTTTCAGTTTTTTGCATGTTTTTTTCAGATTTTGTACGTGTTTCCTTCAGTCAAGTTTTGAGTATCCTACTTTTCCTATGGAAATTCTGCAACTAAGTAGTTTCACATGTGTACCTTTTCCAAAACATCCAATGTTTTGCAGGTTCAGCTCTAAAGGAGAAATCAATGAAAAAGTAGATGAATACATTTTAACATTTGCTTTTTCTCTGTTCCTTTTAACACACATCTTTGATAGTTGGTTGTTGCTATTGCAGGTTCAGCTCTAAAGGAGAAGAATGACACTTCAGAATTGAGGTTATTGCTATTGCAGTTGGTTGTTGTATTTTCTCATTATAATGTTCTATTACTTCTGTTGATGTATGCACCAACATTTACTTTGACTTTGTGATGCCAACTATGAATACATGCATAAGCATAAGCTCGTACATTTCATTGTTTCGTTTATGGAGGTAAGTAGAGGTTAATAGCATTTATTAAATGAACAACTGACAACAACTATATGTTTTCACATGTTTGTAGTTTCTGAGTGTAAGTAAGCACTCAACAGTTAGTTCTAAATTCAATCTATGTTAGGTCATTATGTATTTCAACTTGTTTTCTTGCTGCAATGCAAACTTCACCTTACGTTTTTAGAAGACCACTGCCAGTCGATTCTCACTCGAACTAGACCTATTCATCACATGGATATTGGTTGTTGCCCAATTCTTCTTTGGTGCATTGATTCATAGCTTATGGCTTCATATCCAATCAGGAAAGGTTGGGTCAGCAGAAGGCTACTTGGAGGAGGAGCCTCTACCCTATCTGAGCCTTCTCTTCTTATTCGATCCGAACATTGATGATCTTTGTATGCAGTGCTCGCCCAAGGCTATGCAAAATTGTGAATCAATCATGATGTATGAATATATTATAATTCTTATATGATGTGTATGCACGTATGAACACCTTGTATTACATCAACTGTACTGTGTACATCACATGTACATAGTATCGTATGTGTATTTTTTTATTCCTAAAATTATTAGAAGTGGCGGGCATCAAGCAGAGATCGCCACTGGTAGTGACGGGGATATTACCCCGCGATATAACCTGGCCGGAAGTACGACCCAGCCAAGACTTGGCGACTCATTGACAACACAGCCAGGAGGTATGACCCGGCCCATGTATGGCGGCTCGTGGGTCACCTCTATTACCGAGTCAC
>CBMN010044682.1:0-11213 GCA_000582825.1 Hordeum pubiflorum
GCCTACCCCAACTTGTTTGGGACTAAANGCTTTGTTGTTGTTGTTGTTGTATACTAGATGAAAAGCAAGGTTCAATATGACCAGAAACATGTGCCTTTCTATTTATTAACACGTGGAAAAAGTTGGCACTTACACACTTTGCATCTTGCTTTGCTTTTAAATAGTTGAATATCATGTACTGTTAAGTAATGATGAGTGCTTTAAAAAAATTAGCTTCATTTTAGATGGATGCGCTATTCATATCGATTTACTTGGCTGTCATTTTGAAGGATATAGGAGACAGGGAAGGAAAATATTATGCCATCAACATCCCACTTAAAGATGGCATAGATGACACCAGCTTTACTCGGCTTTTTAAGATGGTAAGTCGATGTGCATTACTTTATGGTTATTCATGTTCTTGTTTTCTAGTCTTACTGAGGTATGTAATGCTGCTTATCATGTAGATCATTGCCAAAGTTGTTGAGACATATATGCCAGGTGCTATTGTTCTTCAGTGTGGAGCTGATTCATTGGCGCGGGACCGCCTAGGGTGTTTTAATCTTTCAATTGAAGGTACTTTCTAAAACCTGATATTACGCGCTACTATAGATTTGGCAAAACTTTCGTCCAGATGTATATTTAACTAACCTGTGTTTAACCTTGTTTGCACTTCTGAGATTGCGTATTCTGAGAATTTTCTTATGTTGATGGTATTTGGAGTCCTTTGGACTTCAGTTTCATTGAGCTAAACTCGCTTGAGTAATTTATTATTACACTTACTAACTTGATCTGTTTCCATAAACAGGCCATGCTGAATGTGTAAAGTTTGTTAAGAAATTTAAAATCCCCCTGCTGGTAAGGGAGAAGAATATTATAGTATGATTAATTTTGCTCTTTGTAGGATATTCATGTATTTTCAAACATGCAGGTAACAGGAGGTGGTGGGTACACCAAAGAGAATGTAGCACGCTGTTGGGCTGTTGAAACTGGGGTTCTTCTAGACACAGAGCTCCCAAATGGTATCTCATTTGTTTGTTCTGCTCCCGTTAGCCTTCTTGGTTTGGGTGACAGTAGCTAGTAATCCTTCAATATAGCAACATCTTTCTTGTATTATTTTTCTCAATCTCTTGATCTTTTAAGGTGAAAAGTGAAAATAAATCCAATACTGTCCTAATATTCTTCCCTTATAGGACTACTTTTTGTAAGTAATTCTTCCTTGATAGTTATCCATTGTCCGGAGTTTTACAAGTCATTTTCTTTGCAGAGATCCCTGACAATGAATACATTAAGTACTTCGGTCCAGATTATACATTGAAAGTACCAAATCTGAACATGGTATGAACCTTTTTCTGATTGAACTTTCTAATTCTATGCCTGCCTGTTGTGGAAATATTTAACAGCTGTTTGGTGCGTCATGCTTTTTATATATTGGGTACCACCAACTAGAACATCCTTTTGTTTCTTTATTAGAGATGTGTAGATGTGCAAATGATATTTGTCTTCCTATTGATGAATGGAACAGGACAACCTGAATAGTAAGACGTATCTCAGTTCAATCAAAGTGCAAGTCATGGAGAGTTTGCGGGCCATACAACATGCACCTGGCGTTCAGATGCAAGAGGTTAGTTTCAGTTTGTATTCCCATTCGCATGTTCAAACCTCCCAATTGAAACTGGGGATGGATAGTACTTGAACACTAGATTATGCCTTTGCATCTAGTTGTCTTCCTTTTTTCTTGCTTCCACCAGGATAGTGTAGTTTGTTGTTTCTGAGCAGTGACCGGATACACAATGAATTTATTTTGCAGGTTCCACCAGATTTCTATGTCCCAGACTTTGATGAAGACGAGCTGGATCCCGATGAACGTGTTGACCGTAAGTGAAATACCTCTGGCATGTCTTGCAGTGCTCATATGGATGAGTAGCGACTTGATGATTTCTCCGTGGAAACTCGCCATTGTCCTCTCGAAGCATATGCACGCCACATAATGAAAAAATTCCCCTGAACAAAATGCGATCCATTTTGTTATCTATTTTATTCTTAAATTGGTTGCATTCTTCTTCAGTCAGTCAGCCAGCTCCTTGCTTGGTATTGTCTCAAGTCCTTTTGAACCGTGTCATATTATTATTATTTTTACAAAAGTGTGTATTTCATGCAGAGCATACCCAAGACAAGCAGGTTCATCGCGATGACGAGTACTATGAAGGCGACAACGACAATGATCACGATGATGGCGGGCATTGAAATCGGCATCTTGGCGATGTCTGTAGGTGGAAGCTGAACTTCTTTTCCGCAGCAGCTGCTGTTCAGTTCAACATTGCGGGGGTGGAAAATAGTTGGTTGGTTGACATTTTAGGATCTAACTAACGCTAGGGCTGGAAAGCATTGTGGGAGAATGTAACACTTGCTGACTTGTGCAACATTGTACGGTTTCACATTCGTATACTACTTAAAATACCGAGTACAATATTTTCACTACAGTACTTTTTTATTTAGCCTCTGGCCTTTTGAATTTGATGATGAAAAAAACAACTGGTTAACGTTCGTAGAGGCAGGGAGAGGCGTGGCGTGTGTAGGGAGAGAAGCACCGAGCGGTGGCCACGCACGGGCCCCCGTCGCCCTCCCCTGCCTCCGTGACGGACGTGCCTCAGCGACAAGCCAAAACGGCGCTTCGCTTCGCCCACTGGGACGCCTTTGCTTCTCGTACCCTCCGCACAGCCAATCAATCCCGTCAGTTTCGCTTTTGCGGCTCGGCTCGACTCGACGACTCTCCCAGCGCATGGGGATCGCACAGGCCGCCGCCCCGCTGCGGCTGCATCTCGGATGCTCCGGCGCGGCGCCCCCGCGGCCCACCTCGCTCAGGGTCGGGGTCGGGTTCGGATCCCACGCGAGGAGGAGGCGGAACCCTCCTCGCGCCGCCAGCTCGCTGCACCCCAGCAGCAGCCCGAGAGCGCACGACCATGACCCCGCCCTCAAGGGTCCCGCCCCTGCCGGCGACGTCGACGGGAAGGACTTGAACGGCGCCGCCGACCACGCGCCGCAGCAGAGGCGGCGCGCGGCGAGCGACCTGGAGGAGGAGGCGTGGGGGCTCCTCCGGGAGTCGGTGGTGAGCTACTGCGGCAGCCCCGTGGGCACCATCGCCGCCTGCGACCCCAACGACTCCAGCCCGCTCAACTACGACCAGGTCTTCATCCGGGACTTCGTGCCCTCGGGCATCGCCTTCCTGCTCAAGGGCGAGTACGACATCGTCCGCAACTTCATCCTGCACACCCTCCAGCTCCAGGTCAGGTCACCCACCCTTCATACTAGTATTTTTGATCGGTCGGTCGGTTGGTGCCTGTCAATACAGATGCTCCTCTTACTTGTGTCAGTAATAATAATGTGTATGCAACTGAATCATTGATGTATGTTGATGCTCCTCGGGTCCAATAAGATTAAGCACGACCTCTACTGTATGAAATCATTAGTTGAATCAGGATACCATTCTGCTCAATGTACTGCCTATCATGTATGAAGCTTGTACAGTAATAATTTGTAAAAACTGATTGTTGACCATCTATAGAGCTGGGAGAAAACCATGGACTGCCACAGTCCAGGGCAAGGCTTGATGCCAGCCAGTTTCAAGGTGCGTGTTGTTCCGCTTGAAGGTGATGAAGAGGGCGCAACTGAGGAAGTCCTCGATCCTGATTTTGGGGAGGCTGCTATAGGCCGTGTGGCACCAGTTGATTCAGGTAAAGTTTTTAAAACTTTTTCATTCAGGTAATGTCGGCTCTGTTAATACGCGGATAGCATAAAAATAGAGCCCTAATGATGGTTTTCAGGTCTATGGTGGATCATATTACTGAGGGCATACGGAAAATGTTCAGGAGACCTTACATTTCACGAGAGAATCGATGTCCAGACTGGAATAAAATTGATCTTGAAGCTCTGCTTAGCTGATGGGTTTGACATGTTCCCCACATTGCTAGTCACTGATGGCTCCTGCATGATGGATCGTCGAATGGGTATCCATGGACACCCACTGGAGATTCAGGTAGCACAAATGTCCGAAAGTAACAGCGTAGTGAAACACCACAAACACACACGAAACAAACAGCAAAAAACACATAACCATAGCAGCAGAAACATACGATGATGGCGCGGGCACTAAATAGTAAATGCAGTTATGGAGTCTGGTATATTTTACACAAGGAATGAGAGAGTTCTTACATGTCTTAAATTCTTCTTGGGTGTCACTCATTTCACTGCACGTAGCACAGTTCTGGTCTGAAACCACAAATATTGGCCAATTGAAGCACCTGTATTAAAAAAACATGGTTATTCAGATCATTCTAAGATTATGGCTAATCGTGCCACGTGATCCTCCCCTGCTATTCTGTGGATGAGTGAGCATTACTTTCTGCTATTTATGCATGATTTCTCATATATCATTTTCATTTCTTGTGCAGTCACTGTTCTATTCAGCCCTCTTGTGTGCACGTGAGATGCTGACCCCGGAAGATGGATCTGCTGACTTGATCCGTGCCCTAAATAGCAGGCTTATGGCACTCTCTTTTCATATTAGGGAATATTACTGGCTTGACAAGAGAAAGCTAAATGAGATATATCGATACAAAACAGAAGAATATTCTTATGATGCTGTCAACAAGTTTAACATATATCCTGATCAGATTCCTCCCTGGCTAGTTGAATGGATCCCTCCGGAAGGGGGTTACTTAATTGGAAACCTGCAACCAGCACACATGGATTTCCGATTCTTTTCTCTGGGGAACTTGTGGTCTATAGTAAGCAGTTTGGCAACAACCCATCAATCTCATGCTATTCTGGATTTAGTAGAAGCCAAATGGTCTGATCTAGTGGCAGAAATGCCATTGAAGATATGTTATCCTGCTCTCGAGGATCAAGAGTGGAAATACATTACAGGGAGCGACCCTAAAAACACGTGAGTCCTAGATTGTGGCGTACTTCTGCGAGTCTTGCAGATTGTTTGCATTTCTTCATAACATTCATTTTGTTTTACTGCAGGCCTTGGTCATACCATAATGGAGGTTCCTGGCCAACATTGCTGTGGCAGGTTTGTGACTTGAGCATTATGTTGAAAATTTCCATGTGTACTTTTGAAAAGTGACATGCCTTGGCCAGCTTATCACCTCGAGACCTTGTCGAGTGTTTTGTTGGATTACTTAGCGCCAGTTGCTCCTGCCTGTAAATGTCAATCAGTTTCTTGTTTTTCATTTTGCAGCTCACGGTGGCATGTATCAAGATGAACCGGCCCGAGATTGCAGCAAGAGCTGTGGAGGTGGCCGAGAGGCGTATTTCCGTGGATAAATGGCCTGAATACTACGATACTAAGCGTGGGCGGTTCATCGGCAAACAGGCTCGGCTATTCCAAACGTGGTCCATTGCCGGCTTCCTTGTGGCCAAGCTGCTGCTCGAAAACCCTGAAAAGTCTAGGATACTCTGTAACTACGAAGACGAGGAATTCGCGAACGCTTTTAGTCTCATAGCGGGTTCATGCAGCCCGAACAGGAAGCGTGGCAGGAAAGCCCTGAAGAAGACCTACATTGTGTAAGTCTTAACAGCAGTTCCAATGTTAGGGGGTTGATAGATGTAGCAGTGTTTAGTTTTATGTGTGAATCGCACATATACCACCAGGATTTGTACATATTACAGTGAAAACTTGTCTTAGAGGAAATGCCCACTTTGAGACGCTGTCATTCTGTTTATGGTTAATTGGTTATCAAGGTAATCACAGCACGGCATTCACTGCAGCACACCATAAAATGGTTCACATCCAAGCAATTACTGATGTCCCATCAGCATTCAGCAACGCAAACACATAACATAATTGTGAAGTCCGTAATAGACACATGACTGCTAAATCCTTGCTCCTAACTTTATGATATTTATTAATGAACAAGAACACATGCTACATCACTTATTACTGGACCTTACTTGACTTTTTCTTTTTTTGAAAAGGGAGGTTAAAACCCCTGGCTTCTATACCAATTAATGCATACAACCATCTTTATTAATTATTCAACAAAGGTCTCATAAGAACATACATCAAGCCATCCGAAATCACCACTCACACCTACAAATTCACTCACACCTACAAATTCAATAATGTGAAGTGCTCTCACTTCTTATATCTAAAACCGATGTCGTCGCCGATCCATCCACATAATGTATCGGACCTTACTTGAGTTACTACTGCTATCCAGCTACGACGACTACTGCAAGCAGTAACAACTCATTTTCAGATGCCACTCAGGGACGATCTACTACAGTACAGCACAACAGCAGCATGTTCCACCAGCTGCAATTGCTTGCAAGACCATGGTAGCGTTCAAAAGAAAATGCTTGCACAAGACCATGGTTGCATTCAAAAGGAAATGCTTGCACAAGACCATGGCTCATCTGATATCTGATGGTATTAACAAGGAATAAAGTTACAGGCACAACACCCGACCTTACTCAGTTACTCTACATCCCAACATTGGCAGGTGACAACTGATAACTCATCTTCAACAGAAAAACTGCAGGGGAGTGGGGACTGGGGAACTGTGGGACTACTACTTCTAGCTACAACGATATGGATATTCTTCAGAACACAACGTACTACCACTACAACTTCTACTGCTACTACTGCCACCATTAAAAGAGCTCAAACTCAATGTCGTCTCCGTTCATCCGGAACTCGAGGCACTTGCCTTCCTTCTTCTTCCGTGCCACCGCTGCCGTAAGGGTTGAGGCGTCGACGCTTTTCGGGGTCTCAGGCGGTGCAGTCCAACGGATCAAGGCCCAGTTCAGGCCTTGGAAGAAGGGATGCCGCTTGATCTCGGCAGCTCCTTTCCTCGAGCCTAGCCGGTGCTCTGGTTCCTTCACGAGCAACCCTCTGATCAGATCACGAGCCTGGTGGCTGACAGCTGGGCTATCAGGGAACTTCAGCCCCTGTGAGACCACATTCGTAAGTGTTTCATCATTGCCGGGTCCCCGGAATGGTGTCTTGCCGTAGAGCAATTCATACAGAAAGATGCCAAGAGTCCACCAATCGACCGAGCTGCCATGGCCATCTCCTCTGATGATCTCCGGGGCAAGGTATTCATGGGTCCCGACAAATGAATTTGATCTTGCATCAGTCGGTTCGACAACAAGCTGCGGAAGTGATGGTTTCTTCAGGGGCTCAGCTCTCCGTGTCCTGGAAGGGGTAGAAGATACCAGCCGAGGTGTGAAGCAAGAAGAGTTGGCCCAGGATGGCTGGATACACAGTGGATCGATGCAGCTTTCAGCACAAGGTCCGGAAGGCCTAGGAGGTTCATCTCTTCCAACCGATGAGCACCTCACAAGCATGGGATTAACCGAACACCTCAGGGACAGATCAAAGTCAGAGAGCATGATGTGCCCATCTTCACGAACAAGTATGTTCTCAGGCTTGAGATCACGGTATATAACCCCCAACATATGCAGATACTCCAATGCTAGGAGAACCTCAGCGACATAAAACCTGCAAAGGGACATATAACACTTGGGAGTTAAATAACTTGAAACATGATTTTCAGCTAGAAATTCAAGTGCAATAGGTCGATGAGATAACACATGAACACCACAGCTGAAGTTACTTACCTAGCAGCAGCTTCTGAAAAGCATCTAGTAGGCTGCTTCTGCCTTAGGACATGTAGGTCACCGCCTGGACAATACTCCATGACTAGGCAAGACAGATTATCTGTCGTGAAATAAGAATACAGGGTGGGAAGAAACGGGTGGTCAAGCATTTGCAGTATCTCCCTCTCGGTTTGAGCCCTCAGCATCTTCTTTCGGCTTATTAGGTACTCAATGTCCATAACCTTCAGTGCAAACATGCAGTCCGAACCCACCAACTCAGCCAGATAAACAGTGCCAATATCTCCACAGCCAAGCTGTTTGAGAAGCTTGAAGTTCTTCAATCCTAGGCTCCCTTGTTGGATCGCTATCCGCCTCATGGCTTCCCATCTGACATCTTTTGACATGTGAGGCCTGCTGCCATTAGCACTGAAACTACCATAACTATCTTCACTGATGCTGGTGCTTGTGCTATAGTCACCAATGCTGCTCTTTGAGCTTTGGGAGCTTTCACCCTTTTCCTTCGATCTTGACAACTCACCAGGCTGTGAACCAGGGATCCCACTAACATAGCATCCTTTGCCAAACTCAACTCCTTCAGCGCTGAGAGAGCCGTCAGCGCCCTTCTTGCTGGTTGGTGCTGGAGTTTTGGGTTCATCGTGAAGGGCATCCTGTTGCTTCTTAGTATGAGAACCGGAACCTTTTGGTTCGCAATGCTTCTGCGATGCCACTGCTGCAGCTGGTTCCGGTTTAACCTTCTTTTTAGTGGAGGACTTGCTGCGGAACACCAGGCGTGAGCCTCCTACTGGAACAGCTCGCGGACTAGATGCTTTTGGAGATTTACCCTTTCTCTGCTTTGCCACAGCTCTTCCCGCAGACGGATCTTCGCTTGCCTCCAGTGACTTGTTACTGATGACATCTTGGATTCTGGTTTTTTGGACCTTAGCCTTGGTTGGAGACGCTGATCGCACATGCTTGTTAGCTGAACCCTTACCATGCACCTTTTTACCTGATTCAACTAACTTAACCGGTGGACTTACTACAACCTTCTCAGGCAAAACAACAGCCTTCTCAACCTTGCTCTTCCCATCTTGGTCCTCGTCTGTTGGAACCACAACAGATGCATAAAGCTTTTTAATCGCCCCAGATTCAGGAGCACTCGACACAGCCGGCGGCTTCGACATCCTCTTCATGGCGGCCATCTCCGAGGCCTGGGAGATGCACATCTTCCTGAGGGCCTGCTTCAAGCTCACAGACTCCACAATCTCTGAGCTCGACATCGGCGCCTTCCCAGGCGCAATAAGCCTCTTGTCCGTGCTCGTCTGACCAGAAGCCCGCGCCGAGGTGCGCACATTGAAGGATCTGAGGAGCCGGTCGAGGTCATCCTCGACCGAGCACGACCGCCCCCCATGCTCCTGCCCCACCGGCTTCACCCTCACCCTCAGGTGGGTGACCCCGCCCGGACGGGCATCTTTGGTCTCATCCACCAGCTCGACAATCTCCGGGCACCCTGAAGAACCCATCCTCTCCACCTCCTCCAGAACTGCTCTCTCCTAGCAGAGTATCGACTTGCGGAGCTTTGCAAGCAGCAACCGCATCTGGGTGGGTGGTGACGCGCTTCAAGTTGGGACCGTTGGTGCCAGCAGTTTGGTGGCAAGAGAGTGAGCAGAAACTGGATCAAGAAGCGGCATCACGAGGCCCTGCAAGAGAGTAGGCAGAAACTGGATCAGATGGTGCGGGTATCCAGGCACAAGAAAGAACCTTGTTGGCACTAACATAGTGGAGGAAAAAGCGTAGGAATCTGAGGCAAAACTGGAGCTTGAGCCGATCTTGGTGGCCTTGTGCTCATTATCATCTCCCACCAGTCACCCCACCCCGTAGTTAAAATTTGAAAAAAAAAAAACTATAGAAAAAAACGAAAGCAAAAGGGACATAGATGCGGTAGGTGAGGTGGGGTTTCTCTCTCTCTCTCTTTTCTCTTGTAGGGAAACTGATGCAAGATCCGTAAACCTCCGGGCGGCTTGAGGGACAACGGACAAGAAGACGCAAGCAGCAGATGGGCGCACAAAATGGGGGTTACTTTGAGCCAAGCCAAAGGTACAAACGCGCACAGTCAAAAAGAGAGAGGGGAAGAACAAGATTTGTGCACGAGAGAGAGAGGATAACCGCGGGATTTGGATTTTGGAGAGTGAGAATCTTACCGGCGGGTGGACGGCGGCGGTGGCGGTGACGACGGCGGAGGCGAGATGTAGGGTTTTGAAGGAGAGGCGGCGAGTAGGACGAGGGAGATGCGGATGTGGATGTGGAGCAGGGGAAGAGGCGGCAGTCAGCTTGAGCAGCAGCGGCAGCAATGCGCGCACATCTCACGAGGACGCAAAAGAGGAAGACGAGATGGGAGCGGCTGCCTCCTCTCCCCTCACACCTATGGACGCCGCTCCTCGCTCCCACACTCACCAAACTCACGCACGGTGCCTCTCCTCTTTCCTATCCTCTCCCTCACGCTCTCTCTCACTCTAGCTGCGTGCCTTTCTCTCACTACCACGGCAGCCCCATGCTATGGCTATGGCTACGCGGGCGAGCGACGCGCCCCCCACCGCAAACCAATAAAAACACGCACCACCACCACCACCACCCTACCCTAGGATTCATTTATTTATGGCCGCTGTTTATTAATGGCGTAGCGTGCCTCCCTTTCACGCGTCCCTCTCCTCGCCCTTTTCCGTGTCTCCGTCTCGAATGCCTAGCCAGGGGGAGCCTTTTCCTTTTTCCTTTTCCTTTTCACGACTTGTTTTATCACGCTCGGCGCCGGTACAGGGCGACAAGAATACCACCCGGATGCAGAAAGCGAACTGCAGTAATTTGTTTGTTTAAACGGATTCAAAACTACAGAGGCTGTAGCTCTAGCCGCAGCTAAGTTTATTTGGTGGGTGCAATCGCGGTCGCGGCAGGCAACCAGCCAGACAGTAGAACAGCGACCCCGCAGGAGAAAGAAAGTGAATGTGATCGGGTTACTGGAGTAGTAGTAGTAATCTGCGGACATGATGTTTCTAAACCCGAGCTCAAATGAGCTCGGGTAAACAGTAACACCGAAAAAAATTCAGGGAAAAATAAAAAAATTCTGAATTTTTTTTAATGAAAACGTTGACAAAAGTTTTCAGTGCTCACAAAATAGCATTTGCGGTCGTAGCACAAAAGACAAAATTGATGCTTCAAAAGTGTTATTTTCGATAACATTTTGGAATACTGATTTTATTTATTTATTCATG
The DNA here is from genome assembly GCA_000582825.1 of Hordeum pubiflorum. Classification (NCBI taxonomy): domain Eukaryota; kingdom Viridiplantae; phylum Streptophyta; class Magnoliopsida; order Poales; family Poaceae; genus Hordeum; species Hordeum pubiflorum. The sequence continues at coordinate 10,851 of CBMN010044682.1, forward strand.
ACTTCTAAGAATGTTATTTTTTGATGAAATTTTGCAAACACTGAGAACTTTTGTCAATGTTTGCACTTAAAAAAATTCTGAATTTTTTGAAATGTTTTTCATTTTTTTCCGATTTTACTGTTCATCCCGAGCTCAAATGAGCTCGGGAACGGAACATGACTTTCCGTAATCTGCTTGCTATATTCGCGGGAGGCGCAACTGATTGTGCCGTTACCTGCGTGGTCTGTCACGTCAACTGTGATGCGTCTTGTCCTGTCGCCGCTGCGAGTGAAAAATGATAAAACTGGCCCTTTGGCCAAAGTTCAGCACAAAATGATCATGTTTTCAAAATATTTCACAAAATGGCCCTACCCGCATGACGCC
>CBMN010044690.1:0-11318 GCA_000582825.1 Hordeum pubiflorum
CACCATTTGATTTTGATGAAGATTCGTGCGGGTTTATTATTTTTATTTTTTGTTTGGTTACTCAAATGATGTGTAGGAGTTAGATGAGACCTTGTTATTTTTCATCTAAATGAGATTTAGCAAATCCGAACTAAAAATATGTGTGTTAATGATTTTTTCTTCGCACCTCCTAACATTGAGCTCTCTTTATTTTCTTCCAAGATTCGTCACTGCGTGCCATGTAATGCATCCCACCATCATTTATTTCACTTTATTTATCGGGAAGAAATATACCTCCAATGTGATTTGCAAGGTTTTTACCTAGGGTAGAAATGGAATCACGACATACTATGCGTCGGTCGGGAGTAGCACTGATCGGATCGGCCAACTTCATGTCGGTTGGATCTGGCGCGGGACAACCGACTAATCTGTGCCGCGTCAGCCGACTGGGATTTGCAGGTTTGCAACATGAGACATGTACTCGCGGGTTTTGCACCATGGCCTTGTTGTGCTCGTTGAGTGCGTCAACGTTCAGCTATGACCTGTTGCTTGCAACATGAGCCATGGTGCTTGCAACATGATTCATTCGCGCTTGTGATTGCAGCCAGTGGCGGACCCACATATTTAGGTTTGCCGGGGCGATGGATGACGATGGAGCTTCATTGCACTATGCCGATGGTCGTTAGGCACGGGAGATACCCTGCTCCATCACCGAAGAGCAGGGGCGGCCGCCCTAGCTCACCCCAATGGTGGATCCGCCACTGATTGCAGCCGTCCAAATCATTTTCGGTCATTGCAACATGCTTTATGTTCCAACCGCAACAATTCACTTTGTTGCCATCTCCTGCCTCACGCCCTGACATAATCACATCCGCCATGAAAGCATCCCCCCTTGTTCCTCTCACTAGTAGCACGCCCCAACGACCCTGTCAACCACAACCCGAAAACCCGTGGACCAGGGGATCACACCGCCGGATGACCAAAATCCAATGCCCACCACCGCCGCCTACCATCTCTGCCCCTGCCAATTGAACAAAATAACGAGAAAATGGTGCGTGTCAAGGAGGTCACTACCATAGATCACAACCAATCTGCCCCCATACAATTGTGTTGTCCTCGCCCTCGGGGACCTGCATCGTCGTCGCAACGGGATCCAACTGCCGCCGCTCTCTCCTCGACCATGTTGGTTCTCAGCACAACCCGTGTTGCAATAGCAATTGAGCACAAAATGGACCATGTTGCAAAGCTCGTGTATGTGGTGTGTGTGTGGGGGGGGGGGTGTCGCCCGATCAAAATTTGATCGAATGGTCGCGGAGGCGGTCGACACACGCCCAGTTATTAGCCGGTTGAGCGCGAGCGTTTCCTTGGCTCCAAATGGTACATACATGATCTAATTATAATTTTTCTTTTCTTTTTTGGTATGCTAGTTATGAAAAGAAAATACAATCTAAGTTACAAAACAAATTGGAAAATGTTGTATGAATGTCCCGATCTTTTGACGAGAAACACTTGCCGATTTAAGCGTGGACGACTCTGATGAACTAGCTACAATGTGTGACGATGTTGCCCCGTTATTAAGCCAACTTCGGAGATGTTATAGACCATGTCAGGGCACGACCAGTCTGACCACAAAGGTCTAATCCCTACAAGCATTGGAAAAAAAAATGCATGAGATGAAAAAACAAGAACTATTATCGGGATCGACGTCCAAGAACTAGATGGGTGAATAGTCCTACCAAAAAATCAAGTTTTAGGGTTGAAAATTTAAAGCAACTATTTCTAGTTGATCCTTAGTACAAAAGAAACAAGTTAACAGATTTTGGCGGCAGAATAAAATAACTTGCGAAAAAAAAGTAAAGGTTGAGTTTAGAGGATGCAAGCACAAGGGGGCCCAACGGTGTTCATGCCATAACAAACTCATGAGTCATTCAACTGCAGGTGACATAGGCTTCACACGTTCATTTTACATCATTATTTCTTGTCAAATTACTTCTTATAAATGATATTTTTCACATATTGGCACCATTCTAATGCATTTTCCTCTTAATTTTCATGTCCCAGCAGGAGAACAAAATTGTTGGAAAGCTGCAGAAAAGGAGCAAAGTAAGGACCGATGAAGAAAATATTTTTCGAAGACCACAAAAAGCAAATAAAATATATTTGGATTTTTCTCACAGGAGGAGAGCCATAGGTACCTGGCACTCGTCTTGTCGGGAAGGTACCCAGGGGACAATGCAGCTCAAGCTCGTGTCCACCACTTGGCCATGAGCCAGGGCATGTGGGGCCCATATGCATCACCCCCGGTGCTCTCTAGCATGCCTGGTCCTATATCACCCTAAAAACTCCATCTTGATTTTACGTGACTTTTTCTACCATTGTCTCTCCGAGACGGAATAGAGGCGGGTCACTTTCAACCCTCGACGCGCTAATTTACCGGAATTTCACATCCCTCGGAGGGATAAATCTAAGCCATCGTCATCACCAATACTTCATTCAATGTTGGGATCATCATCTCTATCAACATCTTTAATTAGCAGCAGCATCTCGATCACCTCCATCCCTTGACTTTTCAGTATATTAACTAGTACCTTTGATTTGTTGATGAGATTACTTGCTAGTGTTGATTACTACTTGTAGTTGATTATTAGAGGCTTAATTGGTGAGAGATTTGCATGTTCAAAATTTTAATTATATCATTACCCCCTTTGATTATGATCGATATGACCTCTTGTGAGTACTCTGTTAAGTTTTTTAAGACATGGGAGAAGCCTTGTTGGTAGTAATCATATGAAGTTGAATAAAGTTTAGTGTTTTGATATTATGTTGTGGTGTGATCAGGGTTCAGAATCATGATTCTGTTATACAATCCTACGACTCTACGAGACAAACTAGCCCTTTTGGTTCTATGATTTTGGTTAGTAGAATCTAAGATTTTTGTGATCCGAATAGTTAAAATTCGACGATTCGCAATCCTACCGTCAAAGCTCCGATCAGATTCAAAATCATGATTCTGGTTACCTTGGGTTTGATCCTCTAGTGATGTTGTGCGATCGTCAATTGCATATGACTTCACCGTTATGGGCCAGAGGAGAGCATTTGTGTGATTAGTTTGTCTATGATGGGTGGTTGGAGAGATAGAAATAACTAAACTCTATGTTTATGAACTACTGCACAAGGGGATGTTGAAACCCTAAAGTTTAATGTTATGATTAGATATTATCTTAACTACTTTACTTGTATTTGTGAATGCTTGCGTAGAGGGTATATCATAAGTATGTATATTGTTCAAGTATGAACAACACATTAATATAGGTTCCACCATGTAATAATTATCAAGGCAATGCAAGTTTACTCAATGAAACTAGATGAAAACAAGTTAGTGAAATTCTCGGGTGTCCTTAGGAGGGATTTGACCCCTATAAGCAATACAACTAGCTTGTCCTCGACACAATTAAGGATTGGATCACTTGTTGCATCATACCACTTTTTTACACGTTACATTCTTGCATTTATTCCTGTGATCAAACAAACCAATAAACAATATTTGCAACTAATAAAGTGATTTTTTTGACATCCTGGCTTGATAGGAACAATAGACTACTCATATCAAAGGAATTTTCCAGAGCCATTTGCAAGAAACCTCAAAGTTAAGTGTGCTTGACTTGAAGCAATTTGAGAATAGGTGACCAATTGAAAAGCTGATCCCGAGTGCGCACTAGTGAGGACAAAGTGTGTAGAAAAGACTAGTGTTGACCCGTAGTGCCATTTTAGATCCTGCTAGGTGTAACGGCGAGGAAACGATGGCTACGGATAGGGCGTTACAGATTCCTTACTAGTTTTCATCAACTAATTCAACTTGTTCTTACTTATCGAAAAGGGCCACAATAGATATACTTGTTGGTTATCAGGACTCTCAAGTGACACCTAGCCATTTAGAAGTTGTACACCCTCCAAGAGTAACAAACAAAATAAATGCATTTGTCATCATAAAACTCCTCAAAAGATCTTTAACAAAAGCCCTCTCATGAACCCATGGTGTATCTATCTAACAAACAATATGATTGTGGCCAAATAGATGAACTTAGGGTATTGGAGTTAAAGAAATGGAGGAGTTCTTGGCATTCAAGAATCAAAAGGTATTCTTCGAAACACCCAACACCACTTTCCTTTTTCAAATTTGTGAACGTTTGTTAATTCATGAACTTTTTAAATTAATTTTTTTAAATCAAAACATTTTGAAATTCACAAAGACTTTTAAAAAATCAATATTTGGAGCAATTTTTATTTTTTTACTTTTAAAATTTTATGTCAAATGTAATATTTTCCCAACATGAAAAGTAAGGTACAACGCAGTGGCGGAGCTTAGTGTATAGCTGGGGGGGCCAGTCCCCAAGGATTAGCACATACATGCATAAACATATTAGAGAGAGAGTTTAGATTGTATAAATTTGCATATTTGGCCCCTCCACTAGCCTATATATTCTATTTGGGCCCCCCCAAAGATCTTGGTGAAGCTCCGCCACTGGTACAACGACAGCAAAACGACGACCAACAAAAGAAACAACTCGCGAGTTTTCCCACCGGTCAGCCCGGTGTGTGTTTGTGTGTGTTTTAACAATGGTTTGTCTGTTAACGCAATGTGAGTAGAAAGGAAAAACCCATTCATGGGTTGTTGCTATAAGATGTCAAGGAAACACACATGAGCGCCACTTTGGACCTCCAACGTATATTTTTGCGAGCGATGCATGGACATTTTCTTTATTTTATTTTTGTTATTTCGTTATTTTCGTTTTTATTATTTATTATTTTCTTGTTTTTTTCGTTTTTATTACCTTTTCCTTTTTTCATTTCTATTTTTCCAAAAATCATGAAGATCAAGAAACTTTTATTTTGTGAAATTTTCTAAAATTGATGAACATTTTTCAAATACAAGAACATTTTCTAAAATTGGTTAATATTTGTGAAACATGTGTACGTTATTAATTCATTAAAAAAATTCTTATTAAAGTCATGGACATCTTTTGGAAAACCATGATTTGTTTTTTGAAATAATTAAGAGCATTTGTTTTAGGAAAAATGTAAGCATTTTTAAAATTTAGGAATACTTTTAAAAATATGCACTATTTTTAATCCGTGATTATCTAAAAAATTGAAATCATTTGAAAATTCTCAACATATACTACCTTAGTTCACAAATATATGATGTTTTGGGTATTTTTTATGAACTACATACATACTGAAATGAGTGAACAATCACACCAAAACGTATTTATAATTACATTCGAAAATATAGAACATCTTATATTTATGAGTGGAGGGTGTATATATTAATTTTATGAATAAGTTTGGCCGACAATTTTTCCACAGGAAAACTAGAAGGAAAACCGAAAAATAGTAAAATGCAAGTAAGAAAATCAGGGAGCTAAGCTCCCCGTAGCGTTTCGGTCCACGACGCTTGTGTGATTCCCCGACAGACATATAGGACTTCCACGAGAGGGGTGCCTCGTAGAGCATCCTATGGGCCCTTTGAGAATAAATGTGCTTTTTTTAGGGGAAACACACACACACTTTATTGTTGAGATAACAAGTTTACAAGGTGCATCTTTGTGTTTTTCCTAGCGAGTTCGGTCGGGTGGTCTCATATAGTGCTACTTTAGTGAGTCGGCCAAATAAAACGTAGCACCGACTTTTCTTATGTTGGGTCGTTTATATACAATAGTTTCTATTCCTCGTTATTTTTTTTGCTGGTTTTCAACATTGGTTTTTCATTAGTTTCTGCAACGTTCATGACATTTTAAAATAACAGTAATACTTTTTCTAAAGTTCATACCATTCAAAAAATCCATGTTTAAAAAATTGCTTATAACATTTGTAAAATGTTCATGCCATTTAAAGAAAATGTTCATAACATTTAAAAACTTAACACATTTGAAAATTTGTTCATTAAATTGTACCATTAAAACTGTTCATGCCATGAAAAATATATTTAGAAGTTCTAAAAGTTATTCCTGACAATTTTGAATTTCATAAAATTTAAAAACTTCACACATTTAAAATTTTGTTCTTATCATTTATTTTTAAATTGTACCATTAAAAAATGTTCAGAACATGAAAAATATATTAGACGTTCTAAAAGTTGTTCCTGAAAATTCTGAAAATGTTCATAAAATGCAAACAATTTGTTCATGAAGATTTTGAAAATATTTTTTTGACATATTATAATGTTTATCATGTATTTTAAAAACATGCACTGCATATTAGAATATGTTAAACATGCATTTGACAATGTTCAAGCATGTATTGAATTTTTTAATACATATATTTATAGAATATTCAACGCGTATCTAAAAATATTTAGGGTGTATTAAAAAATACAATGTTTATTGAAGAAATGTCAATGTTTATTTGGAAATAAAAATATAACATAGAATAGGAGAAGAAAAAATGAAAAAGTGAACGGGAAAGAAAAACTGAAAATGAACCCAAAAAAACCAGATAAAACTAAAAGAACACATAAAAGAAAATTAAGAAAAGTCACATAGACCCTTCCTAAAATTATGACCCGCTTCACAACACCAGAGGCGAGCATCGTAAATAGCCTTTGAGAGTTTACATTTGTTTTTAGGGGTGTGGGCTGAATGTACTTGTGTTTTGCGCAGATCTCGACGAAGCGCCGGCCCATATGATCCACGAGAGGGATTTGGGGTTGGTGGTGGAACCCTGGACCTGGAGAGAGCAACTGAAGAGAAATATTAGCGGAGCATCCGAGGGAGGGGATAATAAACAACCAACCGAGGAGCTCCGCCTATCTCTTCCTCCTCCTCCTCCCCTACCCCAAACACATCGAAACCCCTGAACGGCGGGATGGAAGGGATGGGGCAGAAGAGGCGCCCGCTGGTGGTGATGGCCTCCTCGTCGACCACGGCGGCGCAGTCCGCGTCGCGGGGCGGGGCCAACCCGCTAGCCGAGCTGACCGACCGCTTCAGGTCGCTGGAGGTCGGGGTGCGCGAGTGGATGGCGAAGCAGCCCACCCACATCGAGGCCGCCGTCACCACGGCGTTTGGGGCTGTGCAGGGCGGCGCGCTCGGCGGGCTCATGGGCACGTTTGCGCCCGAAGGAGGGGCGGGGCTCCCCGTGCCGCAGCCGCCTCCAGGTCTCGACCCCAAGGCCATGGCCACCTTCAAGCAAGCGCAGGTCTCCTCTTCGCCCATGTATACCAATCCTTTCGTCACAGATTTACATGGATACCATCGTTTTTGGTTAATTTTCCGGGACATTTAGTTAGAACATAAAGCAATTGATCCATTGCTCATATATAATACTTAAAACATCGAGAGTGTCAAGGTTCTTTTGTTCGACTTAACACTGAATCTGTCATTTGGAATTGGACCAACTTTGTTAAAATCAAATCAAGATAGCTAGTACGCATGTGATGGCTTTTCCTTTTCGTAGACATCAATTACTTTTCCTTTCTCGTTTCTTAAAGCAATCATCACTCTTCCTTTAGTTTTGGTGCAGCAAAGTCTTTATTGGTCCTTAAGGCTGTCTGGCATATACAGTATAAACTAAGAATATGCTATCGATCATGTACTGAGTACAACATTATCCTGGTTAATGCAAATCCACTCATCCTCTAATCCTTCAGGTTAATGGTATCTTTTTTGGATTATAGGCTTTGGCAGGTGGGCCACTGGTGCAAGCTCGAAATTTTGCAGTCATGACTGGTGCAAATGCAGGCATATCTTGTGTTATGAGAAGGGTACGAGGAGTGGAGGATCTCCAGGGAAGGTGAGGGTTCATAACTTCTTGTTTCTTGTTATGTGAATATTTGCAAGCAACAGGGAGCCAACAACACATTGGACAGAATAGGTGCATTTTATTCTGTTTACATAAGTTGTTCTCCTTTTCTTTCTTAGCTACTGGTCAGTTGCATATCAGCTGGCTAGGATATAAGGAATGTTTGGTTCCGAAGAGTATTTGTTCTACCTGATGTTTATGTAAGCCATTCAAAATAGTAATTAAATGGAACCCCAAAACCTAAGTGAAAAGACCAATATAACTGCAGCACCACAATATGTTCTTGCATACAAAATGTATATATTTCCTCAATATGGAAGCCTAGTATTATATTTTGAGAAAATTAACCGATCAGTGGGATTGCCTAGACTGAATAAAACAAAACAAATGCGGTGTCTAAAACCAACGTGGCAAGAGGTGCCTCTATGGGTGGGCCTAAGGTGTAAGCTAGTTGGTCGTGTCAGTCTGTTAACTGCTGAAAATCATGAAGTTTCATGGCATGACCCAGCAACATGCACAATTATTTGCAAACCACAGTAAGATTGTGCAACTGGTGTCGAATTAACGGATAAAAATGCAGTTTTTCTTCTTTCTCTCTCTCTAGAATGTAAAGGAGAACATACCATTACGATCACTAACTAGATCCGTTTCAAGTTGTAAAAATAACATGTTTCCAGACTTATATGTCACTATTTGTGCATGATGAACAAATCAGAGTGTACTTTGTTAGGTAATTGATAACTAATTATTTTAATGGTGTTGTATTAACTAAGAGCATAATACCCTTACAATCATGCTGGACAGCCGCCTACACGCAGGGTGGGATTGAACTCAGCAAAACGCCACAACTCGACTCTTCCTACAGAATCTAGCCAGAGAATGTGCCACTTCATTTCCATTTCGGTTGCCTTTTACCACCCTAAAGTTTTGGTAATTTCCCAAGCAAAGTCAGGGTCTCTGAACTGATTCCCACCATCAATTGATAACTATTTTCTACATGATGGATTTCATACGGTTTCTCTAATATGTTCATTATTATCTTCTGAGCTATAAATAGCAAAGCAATCACACATTGTAAGATAAACGTGATATTCGAAGGACTTAGGAAATAGTAAAACATAATACAAGGAAAACGGAAGGTGATATCACAGCCTTCATCCTTTCAGTCAATCATGGTTGGCATTACAAATTCAGAAGACCAATTGTTAATAAGATGAACATATTTGGTATGTATTTTCAACTGCATGATTGACCAACACTCTTTTATATAGCATGACAGCAGCTTTTGGTTCTGGTGCTCTATTCTCCATTGTGAGTGGAATGGGAACCCCAAATCCAGTTGTTAATGCAATTACAACTGGTATGGCTTTTGCAGTATTTCAAGGTGGCTTTTTCATTGTAAGTAAGCTGTACATGTTTCCTGTAAATTGAAGTCATTTTGTTCCGCTTGAATTATGTGTCTAGGTTTTAGTTCTGAATGTGTTGGCGAGCCTTGACGTTGCATTGCAACTTCACTGTTATATATCAGTAGGATAGTTTAATGTATCCTTAATTTATCCATGGTTGTTGTACTGTTCTAATTCTTGCGATCAAGCTTATGGTCAATCTATCTCGATTGTAGGTTGGGCAAAAATTCTCGAAGACAAAGACACACAATGAAGATATGAACTATTCTCGTGGAAGAAATATGTTGAACCAATTAGGCCTTCAAAACTATGAAAAGAATTTCAAGAAGGGTCTTCTGACTGATGAAACATTGCCTCTTCTCAATGAAAGGTACATGTTTTTAATATTCAACTGAGTTCCTGTAACTACCGAAAAGAAGCAATCTTTAGAAATTACTGAGTTCCTGTAAGGCTGTAACTACCGAAAAGAGGCAATCTTTAAAAATTACTCCCTCCGTCCACAATATAAGACGTTTTTGCAAGCTAAAAACATCTTATATTGTGGGACGGAGGGAGTAGTTATATGCTTACTGAAATTTACCATTCAGCTGATGAAAAATCACATTGTCTTGCATTATCCTCCAGTGCACTCAGAGATGTGAATATCCCCCCTGGTCCAAGACTTGTCATACTTGAGCACATTAAAAGGTTTGGAATTATTGCATACATTTCCGGTATCTGGTGCGCCAGTTTCCTTTATCTAATATTTTGCAATTTTGCAGAGAACCTGGGGTGACGAAATCAAACTGAAGTGATTGCCTTGGCACCAGTTTTTTCTCAAGTTGCATAAACTATGGTCTGGGAAGTCCAATCCAGTCCAGTCCAGTCCAGCTCTTTCAACGATGATGAGCTCTTTAGGCAGCAGTATGATTGTAAAAGATAACTAGTAAATGTTTTGTAGTAATTAGGCTGATTAAATTACATGGATTATCTGTATTGAAGTTTCAGTTGAGCTACTATCTGCTCTTGTCATGGCAGAAATTTTATTTCCAGAACACTCGAGCTTGTTCAGAGTTATTTTTTTGAAAATTATTCAGAGTTATTTGTGTTAAGACAAGATGGAATCTCTCAGTCTGGCTGGAACATGTTAATACCCCTTCCTCCTGTTGCCAATCAGACAGTTAAACGCTGCTAGTTATAGCAAGGATAAGTGAAGGATTGCCGTACGCTTCAACGTGAAGTGGCTTCAAGCACGCACAAACTCTTCCAAGAACGCATCTTAGCGTGCTACAATCACAAAATAGTTGTGAAAACCACAAAATTTACATAGTGAAAATAGTTGTGAAAGCCAGAAACCGTGCATACTGAAAAACCTGATTCAGCAAAAGCAAAACAGAAAATTGAAAACAATTGGAAAAAATCATGATTCAGAAAATTGAAAATATATGTTTTAAAAAAGTACATACTGTAAACCTCGATTAAAAAAAGTAAAACGGAAAATCAAAAGTATTAAAAAAACATCATGATTCAGAAAAAAATAAAAAATCGCTAGAATACATATTGAAAAACCTGATTCAGCAAAAGCAAAACAGAAAATTGAAAACAATTGGGATCCTGATACAGAAATTTGAAAAATATACGTTTTAAAAGTACATACTGAAAACCCCGATTTAAAAAAAGTAAAACGGAAAATCTAAAAGTATCAAAAAAATCATGATTCAGAAAAAATAAAAAATCACTAGATTACATATTGAAAAACCTGATTCAGCAAAAGCAAAACAGAAAATTGAAAAGAATTGGGATCCTGATTCAGAAAATTGAAAAATATACGTTTTAAAAGTACATACTGAAAACCCCGATTAAAAAAAATTAAAACCGAAAATCTAAAAGTATCAAAAAAAATAAAAAATCGCTAGAAGGAGGGCTCGAACCTCCGACCTTGGTTAACAGCCACACGCTCTGGCCAACTGAGCTATTCCAGCTATGTTGGTGCAAGTGTGATTGTGACCTAAACATACTTTAAATAGAAAGAGCAATACGCCTCTTCATACTACTCTATGAATATTACCATTTTATTTGGCAACTGGATAATCAATGTAGCTGTTACACTGTAATCCCTCTTTAAAGAAATAAGAGCGTTTAGATCATTAAAGTAGT
>CBMN010044696.1:0-11670 GCA_000582825.1 Hordeum pubiflorum
TGTCGCACTCGGGCTCCATCCACGTGGTGACGAAGGACGCCAGGTTCAGCCGCGGGTTGCCGTCCAGCATCAGCTCGTCGTTGATGATCTGGTACGCCGCCTCCTTGGGGATTGAGTTCTCCGGCATGCGGTACCTGCACGCACCAATCAACAGATCCACCAGCCGGTCAATTACCCCTCCAAGAACATGCCATTCGGCGGCGATGAACAAGAACAACAGGCACACACGCGCATACCTAGGGAGAGACGACCGGACATAGCGGGAGGCGAAGGTGGAGTGCACGGACACGTCGGTGTCGGAGGCGGCCCTGGAGAGCACCATGGCTACTGCTTCTTGCTCTTGTCTCTAGCTAAGCTGGGACTCGAATCAGTCAGGCGCAACACGATGCGATGACTCGACTTTGGTGGTGTGTGCTATGGCGGAGGCGGCACCCGGGGTATATATACGCGGGCGAGGGGCGACACGGGGGGCGCAAACATGGAAGTTCTTGGGCTTGGGGAGGGGGGCAAGACGAAGGCCGTGGGGTGGTGCGTTTGCCATTGCCGCGCGTTCCCAAAAGGAAAGGTCAAAAGAGGAAGGAGAGGGTCGGTCAGCACCGGGCCTGGTCCACGTATACTAGTACGAGTACTACTACTACTATTCGTCTTGTGCCGCGAAATAGGCAGGAGCAGCACCAGCAGAACGTCACCTGCCTTAAACTTTGTGGTTAGACCTGACAAATGCTTCAGACTCGTGTCAAACGACAGATCTTTTTGCCCGAAAAATGTCAAACAATAATTCAATCCCTCGCTTACGTAGTTGTGGTATATACCTTGAACTGTCCGTACGCGCCGAGCGCGGGCAGAGTCAGCCTTCCACGGAACGAAACCATGGGCAAAACAAGGTGCACGCCGATCATATATCTAAAACATAACATACGCGACTCTTTCTAGTGCATTTGGGCCATTTCCACACTTATTTCTTTTTGATTGAGGCGCATTACTGTCCAACCGAGAATGCTATTTTTTATTACTGTCCAACCGAGAATGCTATTTTTTTCTTTCTTTTTTTGAGGATAAACTGAGAATGCTATTTCAACACAATGGGTTGGGGGGCAACGCCGCCCTTCTTGTTACAGCCGGAAATGTCATGTTTATTGCATCCGTTATCAATCGAGGATGCTTTACCTTAAAAAAATAAAAATAAACAAGGACATCACTAGGCATCAGACTACTGATGATTTGCGCCGTATCAGACTAGTCTTAGGCCGTCAGATCAGAAGCATTTTGTACGTCCAATGTGCTAGTTTAGGCCGGCTGCAGATTAGTTCTAGGCAATAATTGGGTGCTCCATAACTGCTCCCCCTATTCACGCTCGGGTTACCCGCTCTCTCTCCATCCGTTTCTACCTCCCTCACGTTGCTTCCTTAAATCACGATGGGTTACCAGTTGCATGTATCCATATGATGGAAGCATTACTTTTTTTATGGAAGCATTACATGTGATCTTTTTTTATGGAAGCATTATTTGTGATAACATAATACATCTGCTCTTTTAGGAAATAAATCATCTAAATTATAGGGTATAAATCCCATAAATGATGCTTCGATTCTAGGTGATAAATCTCCAGAATACTCCCTACATAGTTATGGAAGGATCGGTTCTCATAGAATAAGCAGCATTTTTCATATGCCATGGAAGCATCGGTTCTCATTGATGCAAACATATATTTTCTCAACCAGTGGACACATAGTTATGTTTTGTAATGGAACAATTTGTCAGTACCAATAAAACAGTTCTTCACGTTGGTGGAAATGCATTCCATGTGAGTCGCTTCATAAAAAAATAAATAAAGGTTCACTGTTTAGCATTCCATGTAACATTTTATTGTTTCCAATGCAATAAAAAACGTCCTGTGGCAAGATTATTTGCTATTACAATCAAATTTTGGTTAGTCGGTAACAAAATTTTAGGTCCAAGGACTTTGCTTCCACATAACAGATTTTTGCATCCAAGAATTCCACATGGAAATTTTTGAGTCCCGTGTATCTTTTTTATTATGTTTGCATCACAATAAAATTTTGCTTCTATCCACTAAAAAAGTGTTTCCATCACAAAACTAATTTGCTTCTAACGAAACATAAGTTTTTTTCCATGCTTTGTTTATTCATACACCATCTTCATGTGCTACAACTTCGCTTCCTTCCAAGACAACAATGATACAATGTTTTTCAAGTTCAGATGTATGTTTCCTATAGACCTTTTTTCCATCTTCTAGCAGGAGGACGTCTTCATTGCGGGGTCTGATCCAAGTGCTGCATGCTTCTTCGTGCATCACTCTTCGCTTCAACATAACTCTGTTTCGGCCTGCTTCATTATTTCTAATGAACTAAAAATGTATAAAGTGTAGTACATTGGCAATTATTAAAATATGTAAGTAATTGATGGAAGCAAAATACGTACACCAAAAAAACAAATGTCATTTCATATGGGAGTGTGTCATATTACAGCAGTGATAATAATGAAAACAAATTTTGTAAAAGAAGCAGGACGTATGGACTATGGACACTGAAGAATCATATGTAATAATATAACTTAGAAACAAACCCACCATATACTAGTATGTGTTGGAAGCATGAAAGTAAATACAAAAGGGTTAGTAATGGAAGCAGGCAGGTGATGATATGCCTATTCAAAACCATGAAAACAATTATTCAAAACCATGGCAACACAAATTGATAAACTTTGAAGCACTGGTAGCAAGAATTTGTTAAATTAATAACACTACCTATCTGAATTAAGTATGGGAACTATAAGAAGCGTAAAATGGTATTGCCTGATGCAAATATTAACCACAAGTAATGAAGTGCAAATGGCATTGGCCGACCCAAATTTCAGTAATCATGATTATATATGAAAAGGTATGGAAATGTACAATTATGAGATGAAGGCATGGAAGCATATTTCGACCATAGCAAAATGGGTAAAATGTAGAAACACACAGGTACGAAGCTAGGAAATAAAGCAACGGGTGCATTATTAATGAAAGGTGGAAGCATCACACTGCCGGTTCGAATAGGGGGTGGGTTGCAACCCACTGCCGGTTCTCCAGCCGGCCAGGGCTACTCCGGCAGCTGATTTCTAACCTGTCAATCCACGAATCGCTGTTGAAGATGGGGCCTCGAATCACTATTGCCAAGATGGTGCACCACCGATCTCGCCCGAGTAACGCATCGATGGAGTGGAGATGGGGTGGCCGGGCTGCGCGATGACGAGGAGAGAAGGAGGGGCAGAGGGTCGATGAGGAGGAGAGAAGGAGGAGCGGGTGGGAGGGGAGGAGCTGGCCGGCTGGTCGACGACGAGGAGCACGGGGACGGAAAGGGGATCGGGCGAGGCGAGCGAACTGGGGTTAGCATGGGGTGGAGGAGGAGCTGCAGACGTCGTGTCCTGATTGGAAAGAGGGGATTAGCGGAGAAGATTACGCACAGACGTTGCGGGGGTGTTTTTTATATTTCCTTATTTACAAAAGGAGGTCTAATATCCAGCGTCAGATTTGGATTAGATCGACGACGTTCCACTCGTCTGACGTTGGAGTCTTCTCAGACAATAGATACAAAGCGTTTTCCAAAGATAAAACAGAAACCGTAAATGTACTAGTCAACAGAGCAAAACGTATTTGAGAATGATACTGATCTGGGGTGACACATGTATAGGGTGACACATTATCACAGCAAAGACATACATTTTGCAAAACTAACCCTTGTCCAGAAGATCTCTGAGAATTTAATATAAAAAAACTAATCTCAGGTTTGCAAAGGTCTCAACTGAAGTAACTATGCTAAATTTAATCCACAGTCAGTATACTACAATTTGTGATTTTAGCTGCTTTCTCCCATATATCAACAATGATAGTAGGACAAGTCCTTTTAAGGTGCTCTTACCCTTTACTTGCAATCACATCAACTTTTCTGTTCGAAGAGATGATATATTCAATGCAAGCATGTTTGAGCTTGCTGGAAAGATGTTGGTCGGCTAGAGCTAATTAAGGTGGTTGCCGCAGTCTCAGTAGAAAGAACCTCGCAAAGTTTGCTCTCACACATCAACTTCATCCTTTCC
The DNA here is from genome assembly GCA_000582825.1 of Hordeum pubiflorum. NCBI lineage: Eukaryota > Viridiplantae > Streptophyta > Magnoliopsida > Poales > Poaceae > Hordeum > Hordeum pubiflorum. Next base: position 4,096 of record CBMN010044696.1, read on the forward strand.
ATACCATACATATCTGCAGCAACAAGTAAATGCCTAAGCATTTCTTCATACTCGTCAGAGTTGAGGTCATCCAACGGAGGAAATGAATCTTTGTAAATGAAGTGAAGCAGTCCCTTGAAACTTGTGGGTTGCATATCTGCAACGGTTATGATGTGCCTTTGTTCCTCTTTCAGTGGCCCGTAGAACTCCGCCATGAAGACCGGCAACTGCATTGCAAGGATGATCTTATGAGCTGGGAAAACCTCACGTTTGACCTTGAAAGACACATCAGCTCCCTCTGTAGCCAACAACAGTTTATTGAGGTTATCCAACAGATCGGACGGTTGCACTTGGACCTCAGCGTTCATCTTGGCATCCACCACTTGTGCCTCCTTGAACTTGATGACTGTAAGATAGCACTCGATGAGAAGAATGTCGTCCATAATATACCCTTCAAGTTCACTCTTCCTCAAGAAATATGTACTGCCCCAGCAATGGCCTGCATTGTCACGGCAGTCAAACACCACCGGTTCTGTCCGTTTAGGGTTTGGCCCCGGCGCCAGAGGCTGCGTGGCCTGGTCAACCATCCAAATATGGAAGAGCGCCCTCACCTCAGTATTATCGGTATTGAGCACGAGGTCGACAGCCACCCAGTCTTTGCTGGCTTCCGTCTCCCCGTCGGGGTAGAAGCGGACGTACCATTCGTAGCGGCCGACGGCGAAGGTAGCGGACCGGATGAACTTACCGACACTGAAGCCTCTGAATAGGCTGTACCCTTTGATTTTGAAGAGGTGCGTCCCATCCGCAGTCTCTGGGGCGCAGGTCGAGGCCATCCTCGTTAGTGAGCTATGGGACGCGGCCATCGCTGGTGTCTAGGTGGAGCAGAAGCTAAGCGCGACGGCGGCAGCAGTAGCTCTGTGCGAACAATCGACGACAACTTTGCGAAAGAGAATTTTACGATTAGGAGACTCCTATGCGACAAGGAGAAGCAATATATCGTGAAACAATTTTTCGGCCCAACTATCCCATGAAGGATTCCAATATCAACTTACGAAAAACTGAACACGATGGATTCCATACAATATGAATTGAGATGCCTGTTCCATGACGGATTCCAATTCCAACTTACAAAGAAAATTTATCTTTTAAAAAGAAAATATTAAATGAAAATGAATGGGGTGTCAATTCAAAAAGTTCTGGAATATTATTTTCACTGAAAAGTGGAACCTATTTTCTATGGGTAAGATAATTCTCGTAGCGAGAATAGCATTGGCGCACTCTCTCGAAACAGACTTTCACCCAGCTTTGGGCTCCTTTGATCCAAGGAAGTCTATAGGGTTTTTGAAGGATTGAGATCCTTAGGAATTATTTTCTACATTCGTTTTTTGATTCATAGGATTGGATCTCATAGGATTTTTTCCTATGGAATTTTTTGTACTACATTTCATTGAAAATCTAACATCCACTCCAACCTCTTTTTACAAAAAAATTTCCTATGGCATCAAACACTCCTGACTAATCATATAGGGTTCAAATGGAGTGGCCACTTTGACCCTATACTTTCCCTATTCCTTCATTTCAAAATCCTACGAATCAAAGAGGCCCTTTATATCTTTATCTAATAATAAAGGACGGAGTGCTTCTTGCCGTACGTTATCGAAAATGCCTCTAAAGTTGCGAAATATTACCCACCAATGCCACCTATGAGTAATAAACAAACGTTTCCTGCAGAAAAATCTCGAACTGGGCCGGCCCATGCAAAAACTCCTATACTGCGCCCTGCGCGCTAGGATAAGACACAACACACCTGTATGGGCCGGCCCATGTATGAGCGACCTGATTTTAAATTTCATTTTTCTTTTCCGTTATTTTTTTTCTACTGTAAATAATTTAGGAATGCAAAAAAGTTTTGAAAATTAAAAAAATATAATTTTGAAATAAAATGTTTAATAGTTCATAAATGTTTGTGGATTTATAAAATGTTTGCGATTTAAAAAATGGTCGCATATTTAAGAAATGTTTACAAATTTTTAAAAATATATTCAAAAAATAAAAAACTCATGATTTTTTAAAAATTTCAAGTATTAAAAAATGTTAATGAAATCGAATAAAATTTTATCAATTCAAAAAATGTTCATGCATTGATTTTTTTGCTAAAAAATCAGAATTTTTTCATAAATTAAAAATTAATTTATTGATTCATAAAATGTTCGCTGATACCAAAAGATCATGCATTTCAAAAAATAAATCATCAATTCCGAAAATTGTTGCACCAATTTTGAAAAACAAATCTTGAACTCTAGACATGTTCCTCGATTCAAGAAAATGTTTCAAAAAATGTTCACATTTTTAAAAAATATATTTGTACATAGTCTAAAATGTTCATGAATTCAAAAACTGTTCGTGTTTTAGAAAATATTTGTAAATTTGAAAAATATTCACCATTTCAAATGTGTTCACGAGTTTAAAAAAAGGGACTGCTACGTGTCCACCGGCGGACGTGTGTTATACGTCCGCCACCTCGATGGCCGTTGGATCTACGCGCGTCCGTCCAATCAATCTCCTGCCATGCCCCACTTGTCCCCTCCACTACTTATTAATTCCTGCAACAACGGCTTTCATGCAGAAATATTTATATCAGAGATTGTATTGCAGAATTTTTATGCAACAGAGGTTGTGTTGCGGAATTTTTTTGCAACAGAGGTTGTGTTGTGGATTTTTTTTTTCCAACAAAGGTATTAGTGCAGATTTTTTTTCTTTCAAAACAAAGGTATCGACGGATGAAAGTTTTGCAAAACATCCGCATCGCTGCCGTTGCACCCTGCGCAAGCGCCGCATCCTGAGAAGACTGTAGCATCCCGTGCATCCTGCGACCATTTGGAAGGGAGAAATCCCTGCCGTTGCCTATGCCGACCGGGCTTTGCCCGACGACGATGGGAAGGGAGGAGAAGGGGCGGTTGGCGGCAGCACAAGCTAGGGCTTCGCCCACCGCTCGCGGAACGGGCCGGGCGAGGGGGACGGGAGAACTTTTTGCCACAAGTTTGCATTGGCGCACTCTATATAAGCCTACATGGAGCGCTTGGTTGAGGCATCTCTCACTCAATCATATACTTGCAATCCCTATACACAATTATATGCAAGAACACCTACACACACAGGATTAGGGCTATTACGTCCACCATTGTGGGACATGAACCTATATAATCTCTTGTGTCACCCATTTGAGCCTCGGTAGATCAGTCTCCATTCATACACCTCTCTTACTGTCAGATTTATAACCAAGACACCGTGACCGGGGGACCCTTCCTTGTCCCAGCCTACGTGTCGCCGTCGGTGGAGGACTTGCCGGTGAAACCATGCTGAGCTGGGGGATGGTGGCAGAGGAGCGGATTGTCCTCCGGTGCGACTATGCACTCCCCCTCCCCTCCCTCCACCGAGATCAGGCCTCGGCGTGTCTCGCGAGAGATCCCTTCCAGCTGCGGTTAACTGATGCGTGCTATAGGGTGGTGTGGCTATGGGCGTCCTGCTGCTCCCCTGCAGTTCCCCTTGGCGGTGCAACCTAGCTCCTTAGCTCTGTGGTGTGGCCTTGGCCCAGGTGCTGCTCCTTTGTAGTTCACCCCCGATGGTGAAACCTAGCTCCTCTATTGTGTATGTTGACGTTGGTCAAGGCTCGGGCGCTACCGATGCAGTCGGGCTAGTACCATCTTGTTGGGGTTGCAGGACTCCCTCAGTGCAGGTCAGTCACCTCGTCCCCGGTGAAGTCTGCATTCGAGCTATGGTGACAACTCCGGTACGGCAGTGTTGAGAGAACGGTTGTTTCCCAACGGCAGATACCTTAGACAGCACATCAACCTGGTTGTGTGGCGGGCGCGTCAGGCTTGTAGTGCCCCCTTGTCGGCGTTGCTCCGACCCTGGGTATTTGTCTTCTAGTGTCTATGATTCTGCATGCATCCTCTACCCAGCTAAATCCACCAAGCGCCAAAAGAGAGGGCCATGCCGAAACCACCACAATATCCAACATCACCAAAGCCAACCACGGGAAACCTTGAGCGAACAAGATGGTGCCTTCATGAAGAGAACGACGTTGTGACACGAACATTTCTTGATTGGAGTAGCGGGCAAGGGGAATGGCGACAAGGCGATCCGACAGGAAGGGAAGGGAAACACGAGTGGTAGCGGCATGACTCAAAGGTGGGGGAAAGGCGGCACAAGATGGCAACGATAGTGTTGTCGAGGCGATTCAAGGGGCCAGGATTTGACAATTTAGGATTTCTTTTTTCTTTGCTCTTACGTTTATCAATTTTGACTCGACCACAATTGACTTTCTTTGCATCTACATTATTTATTTTAACACAGTTAGATTTACTTTATTTATTTTAACATAGTTATATTTGAACATCTAACCATTTTCCGTTTTCCCCACTTCTGCCATTGTTCCACACGTCCATCAAGAATTTGGGAAATGTGGTGTCCCCGAGGGTGGTAGAAGACGACAGTGACTCCTATTTGAAAATAATAATATTATAAAATAAACTTGCTAATTTATTGATGTGATAGTACACCATGCATGCATGTTATAATTTCATGGAAATACAAAGGAAAGAGAAAACATTGCTATAATTGTAAACACAACTACCATTGGGCTTTTTCATCTTATTAGACTTTCCTTTTGTTGGACACACTTAAAAATATGTTTCTATGAACGAGAAGGTTTCTCATTCGTAGTTCACGTGACAGACATGTGAGACGGCGAGAGGTATTTGAACCGAATGCATATGCCGTTCTATATGTATAGATACCCTGACCATGAGGCTCTGAAGTCGGGTGATATGACTATCAGTCTTGCAAATTCCAACATAATTTAGGTAAAGTGGGCCATGTTTGGAGTGAAGTAACGTAACTTGCTGAGCCATTTTTTAGAAAACGGAACCACGAAATAACATAGATCAGAAAAAAATGCAACCATAAAACCAAAGGAAGTAGCATTACATGTTATGGCAAGGAAACCTTCCTCTGAGACAACTAAGCATCTTGTTAGCTTGTAGACTCAATGCCAATATATTCACAGAAAATTTCTGCACTAAGAACAGACAACTGGTTCTTTCTTTATTTTCTGTCATTGAAACTTGAAGTTAAGCTGAAGAACATAGGACGGCAACAACTAAAGTGCTAGCTATCGAACTACTTAGTAAGTGCAATAGTGTCTCTTTACGTTGTTTGGTTTAACAATGTAGAATTGTACTTGATAAAGGAAAATCAAAGAACAGTGAAGCTGACTCCTCTGGCGCTCCCGCGGGCGACAGAGGAGGCCACCCGACGCCGCCGGCCCCAGCCCTCCTTGTCTCGCTCCCCCCTCGCCGCCGCCTAGGTGCACCGGTGGGCAAAGCCTGCCTGGCGTGGGCGGCGTCGGGGAGCCTTCTCCCTCTCGTGTGGCGAGATCGACACGGGTCGATCTAACCAGGCCGGGGCATGGAGCTATGCGGGGCATAGCGTGCTATGGTGGATCTCCTCCTTGCCGCATCCTTTCTCCCACTGCACTTGGTGGCTTGCGGTCTTGGCCGCCGGCCTCGATGCATTGGCAGGGGCTGGTAGAGGTGGATTCGAGCCGGAGGAAACTCTGGATATGGCTCGCTCATCCCGACGGTGGCGACGACCAACGTCGCTACTCTCCTCCTTGCAGGCGTCGTTGAGGTCCCTCCCCTACACCCTGACCCCATGCCCGGGTGAAGACCCAACATCTCCTCAGATTGGGCTGTGGCGCCACTAGGTGTGTCGTGCCCTTCTAGGAGGCGCCACCTGGGGCGTTAGGGTGCTCGGTTAGAGCAATTGCAGGTGGAGAGGATGGGACCATTGGCAGCAGGTGGTGTTCGTGAAGGATGAGCTGCGTGGCATCTGGCACATCGACAATGGTGGGTCTCAGCGGCGTGGAGCAAGGGGGTCTCGACGGTGGACGCATGTTGATGGACGAGCGCATGATTGTGGCGATGTCTGGTGTCGTGGTGGCGTCAACAGCAATTAGACCTAGCAAGATTGATACGTCAGTACCCGCTCTGAAGATGGAACGATGGAAGACGGTGGTGGCGGCCTCTGCAACATGCGCGATCGGTGACCACTGAGAGTGCACCAAACCGGTGTGTGCCCAAGACCTGGCAATGCGGCTTGGTTGGGGCCACCGGCTTTAGATGTTGGGCTTTGATGTAAGGCCTGGGTATGCGGCTCAGACAATTTGAACCCTTCATCAAGTTGATAGGAATAGCGACATATGTTGCCAAGATGATGGCGTCAGACTTATTAATGTATTACCTTGTAAGGTCTTAGTGAATAATTAATAAAATGGATGTATGCATCGCCCTGATGCAGAGGCCGGAGGTCATCCTCCTTTAAAAAAAAAGTGAAGCTGACTAAACCAAAATGGTTTTGGAATCTGCAGAGGTTCTGAACAATTAGCTAGCATCTCCATAGCATAAATTGTTGGCACAAATCAATATTTTTTCTAAATAACTTACATATTACTGCTATTTGCTAAAGTTTCATCACATTTCACAATAGGATCTCCGAGGACTATATCAACAATAGATAATGATAAACTAATGTCAGGTTGCTACAGTCTCAGTTGAAGTAACTATATATGCTCAAATTAATCCATGGTCAGCCTACTAAATTTTGCGAGTTTTAGCTCTTTCTTCCATATATCAACAACAATAGTAGGACATGTCCTTTTGAGGTGCTCATACCCTTTGCTTGCCACCACATCATGCATTCCTTTAGAAGAGTTGATAAATTCAATGCAGCCATCTTTGAGCTGGCTACAATGATACTGGTCGGCAAGAGCCAACGTGGTCGCCACATTCTCGGCACAAAGTCTATCGCAAAGCCTGCTCGCGCACATTAGCTTTATCCTTTCAATGGCATACCTATCAACAACAACAAGTAGATGTTTAAGCATTTCTTCATAGTCATCATAACCGAGGTCATTCATTGGGGCCAATGAATCCGTGTAGATGAAGTGGAGTAGTGCCTTGAAAATAGCAGGCTGCATATCTTCAATAATGGTTACTCCCTCCCTTCCGGTTTATAGGGCTCAATACAAAAATCTCACCAACCAAGGTCGATGGTGAGTGGTGAAATAATTTTTATAGTTTGCAAAAGTACTCAATTAATGTGCTCGTTGTTCTTTAAAAAATTGTATTTACCAATGCTTTAATGGCAATGCATGCATGTGTAGCCAATAAATAACGAAGACCTTTTACACGTATTGGCTAGTTTTATCTTAAGCTTCACATGCGGCAATTTAATGCACCTGGAAATCTGAACATGTGATGAGAAGCAATAGAAATGGGACTTAGGCCCTTCCCAGTGCTCCACTGTGGGCAGGTGCTAAGCATGCCACATAAGCAAAAATATGACATGGCACAACAATTAAAGAGGAGAGAGAGCACTTTGGTGACCCCAGCAAGAACCAATGCCAAGCACGTGAACCTAGGCAAACCACCCAAATGAGAGAAGTTGGCCAATGCATGAAAGAGTTTATGTGCTAAATCATTAAATAAGGTGAGCTTAGCAACAACAAACTAAGCACCTATGCATTGGAGAGTT
>CBMN010044718.1:0-11188 GCA_000582825.1 Hordeum pubiflorum
TGTTGCCAACATTTATCAGAAATAGTGAACATTTTTTAAGGGCATNTTGGATTCATTGAAAATCACAAACATTTGAACTGGTTTAATTCAGGTGAGGGCTAGGGTTTCTGTTAATCCCCATTTCACGTTGATGCAAATTAAGACATGATGCAACACACATGCTAGAACAAAGCAAGGCTAAACTAGGGATGTGACAAACTAGGAGGTAGAGGTAGGACAAAATTGGCTTTATGCAAAATAAACCTTACAACTTTCCACTTGATATATCCTTGCATGTAGATCATAGGTCTGTTTTAATACCTTGGGTGTAACCTGCCAATACATTCAAAGTATTGACCCTTTGTGGCTGCAACGTTTAATGTTGCAGATTTATCCGAGGAAGACTAAGGTGCGATAGGTCCTTGTTGTGCACTCAGTTTTTGCCTATAGAGTTGGATGGACTCATTTACCTTCAAAGCTTCCGCACTTATTCTATTTAGTTGGCCCTCAGCCATATTATTGTAATAAGTACTCTTTTGAGGACCTCGATGTAATAAAGTGTGTGATTGAACTCTGTTATATTTCATCGAGTATTGTGTGTGCTAGCAAGTCGATCCAGGGACTAGCACGGTATGCACAGAGACTCCGATTTTCGGATCGGGTCGCTACATAGATGCTCATGACGTCTCTAAGATAGCTGCCTCTCAGCTAATTACCAAAGGTTTCTCCACGCCACAGATCAGTAGGGACCCTATGAGCCATGTTCCTTAGCCCCTACCTTACACATCTTCTCTACAGAACAAAATAAGGAAGTGGCAAACGTCCTTGTTGGTTTCTGAAGTGAGAAGAAGTGGCATGCTTAAGCTCTTAGATCATGGCTACAAGAGGAATACATTTTTGATTATAAAATGTATTGCATGCTCTGCTGTTGCCCTCCCTATTAATAAGAAAAATAAAAAAAACTTTATAATTTTGGTATGTCTGTTGGACAGAATACCTCTAGAAAAACACCTCCCAGAAGAAGGATGTAAATGGCAAAAAGTTGAAAGAGCAAAAGAAGCCATAGAAAGTGGAGGCTTCAGTGAGTTGCAACTGGCTTTCATAGTAGTGCTTATTATGTGTTTTGTGATATCTCTAGTATTTCTACTTTTGAATTATCTTTTATTCCTACAAGGAGCTGTAATACGATTCTGGCTTTTATATCTATTTACTGTCAGCTTCTGATTTATCAAGTGTATAAGGTCTGGTCTTCTCTAGACTTTTGTGGCATTGGTTTAAGACTGATTGCCCTGGGGTTTTTTCTTTTCATTATTGTTTGATGGATAAACAGTCACTGAAAGTACTGAATGGGAATGTGAGGGGACTTAATTCTCTTGACAAGTGTCTTCATATTAAAAATTATATTACTGAAAGTGGTTGCTTTGTTATATGTTTGCAAGAGACCAAAAAGAAAAATATAAACATCAGTTTTGTCAGAAATTATTTCCCTCCCATGTTTGATAGCTTCGATTTCCTCCCATCTATTGGTAGGTCTGGAGGAATGTTAACTTCTTGGTGCTGTTCATGGTTTAAGGGGGGAATTGGTCTTTAGCAATGAGTTTTCTATTTATGTAATGTTGCATTTTACTAAATGTGGTAGTTGACGGACATTAACTAATGTATATGCGCCATGTCAGGATGACAAGAAAATGGAATTTGTGCACTAGCTTATTGGCATTCAAATTCCTTTTGATGTTGATTGCCTTCTTCTAGGTGATTTCAATCCACTTAGAAGCATTGTTGATAGGAGTAAACCTGGGGGTAAACTGCATGAAATCCTAAGCTTTAATGAAGTTATAAGTGAACTTGGTTGGGTTGAAATTCTCTTGAAGGGGATGAAATACATATGGAGTAACAAGCAAGATCAACCACTGCTTGAGAAGCTGGATTCGTTTTTCACTTCCACATCATGGACTGAATCATAACCTAACACTTTGGCTCTGCTAATGGCCATGACTACTTCTGATCACATTCCCTTTATCATTAATATTCAAACCACAATGCTGAGGAGTAATATCTTCAGGTTTGAAATCTAGTGGGTGGAGCATAATGATTTCTTAGCGATAGTGGAAACTGTTTGGAAGAAATTTTATTTGATATGATGATGCTGCTAAAAGAATAAATGTAAAGTTCGAAATATTGAGAAAGCACTTAAAAAATGGGCCAAATCACTTTCACCTCTCAAGCAGGAAATCACATATGCAAATAGTTTCATTGCTATGGTGGATTTAGTGGGAAAATGCAGAAGCCTTACTCCTTCTCGAAGTCTGCTGACATTATATCTTATATTGCACCTCACCTATGTCCTTCACAAGAAGAAAATATATTGGCAACAAAGATGAAAAATAAAATGGGTGATCCTTGGAAGTGAGAATTCAAAATTCTTCCATGCATGTGCTACTAAGCAACATAGGAGAAATAACATTGCTGCCATCACTTCCAACACTAGAGATGTGCTACATGAACATGAGGCAAAATTTGGTCACTTGCTAAATTATTTTGGGAAGTGGTTGGGTACCTCTAAGAACACAACCATACCTTTACACCTGCTCCAATTATTGAGAGCTCACCCAGTCCTTTCTACCCTTGAGGAGCCCTTCTCAAAAGCTGAGATAGATGTTGTTGTATCACAACTTCCATCTAATAAATCTCCTAGCCCGAATAATTTCAATACTGAATTTATTAAGAAATGTTGGGGCATTATAAAGAAGGATTTCTATGATCTATGCCTCCCGTTCTATAATGGTTCCCTTTGTTTTTCATAGCATAAAAGTTCTTTCATATCTTTGATTCCAAAGAAAGATAAGGTCCCCATGGTTAATGACTATAGAAGTATCAAGCTCCTGAACAAGCTAATGGCCAATAGATTGTAGGTTTTTATTCTACAACTTGTCCATATAAATAATATGGTTTCCTGAAGCGAATAAGTATTTTGGATTGTGTTGCTTCGGCCTATGAATATGTTTTTCAGTGTCATAAATCCATAGTTCCTTGCTTTATCCTAAAGTTGGATTTTGAACAGGCTTTTGACAAGATAAAACACCGGATGATTCTGGCAATTTGGCAGCTAAGGGCTTTGGTACTAAATGGTGTGGCTGGGTCAAACACATTTTATCTTCTGTAACTTGATCTGTATTATTGAATGGTGTTCCTGGATCACACTTTAAATGCAAAAGTGGAGTTAGGTAGGGGGGTCCTCTACCTCCCAGGATTTTTTTGTATTAGTTGTTTATTTATTGCAAAATATCCTTAAAATTCAGTGCATAATGGATGGCAACTGGCACCAATTTTGAGGTTATCTTGCCTTGGTTTTCTAGTCCTAAAATATGCAGATGACACCCTCATTGTTGTCAAAGCTTGTCCCAGTTTGTTGTCTCACCTCAAGAACCTACTAGATACTTTGGCTGCATCTCGATGACTTAAAGTTAATTATAAAAAATCCACATAAGTTCTTATCAATGTTCCAAAGGATGATATTCATGCTCTTTCTGCCATTTTCCAGTGTCAGGTTGTATCATTTCCCTTCACTTACCTAGAAATGCCTCTCAATCTCACTAAACTAAGAATCGAATTCTTCATGCCTTTTACTGAAAGAGTCTTGAAGATACTAAGTTATTGCTCTCAATTCCTCAGGTATGATGAGAGGCTCTTAATGCTTAATACAGTTATCTCTTGTCTGCCAACCTTCCTCATGAGTTGCCTCAAGATATATAAAGGAACTACCTCTGAAGTGAATAAATACAGGAGGCATTGCTTTTGGAGAGGAAAGGATTTAGAGAAAAAATCCCTCCTTTGGCAACATGGGAACTAATTTGTAGGCAAAAGAATCAAGGAGGATTGGGCACTCTTGATTTATAAATACAAAAGGATAGTCCGCACCTCAAGATGGTTCACAAATTTTCCAATTGTTTAGATATTCCTTGGGTCAAGCTTGTTAGGGAGTCTAAGTATCAGCAAGGACTACCACCAGATCAACAAGCCCAATCCTGCTTCTAGTGGTGGGATTGTCTCAAGTTGCTCCGCAAATATAAATAGCATTATATTTGATTGCCTGCGTCTGGGCACTCCATCCTAACTTGGACTGACTTTGGAATGGTCCTCCTTTGGACATTACTTGGCCAAAATTGCTATCTTCTATTAAGACTCATGCAATGTATCTGCATAAGACTAGGCACACTCAGTATCTCTCCTCCTTATTTTACCTACCTCTCTCCAAAGAGGCTTTCTTATAGTTTTGGGACATGCAGGAACTCTTTCACTCTATGGACACAATTGAGGCTAAACTAATGGGTAACGTTGCATGAAAATCAAAACAAATCCTACGAAACACCCAAAGATCCATCTATGGAGATGCATAGCAACGGGAGGGAGAGTGTGTCTACGTACCCTTGTAGACCAAAAAGTTGAAGCGTATATAACAGGGTTGATGTAGTCGTAACTCTTCGCGATCCAATCACGATCCAAACTGATCTAGCACCAAACGGAAGACACCTCCAAGCTATGCACACATGCAGCTCGATGACGTCTCCTCCTACTTGATCAAGCAAAAAAAGGGGGGAGTAGATTGGATCACACCAGCATGATGACGTGGTGGTGATGGTGGTGTTATAGCACCGGCAACGCTTCGCCAAGCGGTGTCGGGACGGGGCGATGGGAGAGACGGAAGGGGGCTCCGGCCATGGGAACGAGTGTTGCCGCCTTGCGCCTCCCCACCATTATATAGGCATGGGAGGGGATGATGGCTTTCCCTCCAAGCCCCTAGGGTGTTGGCCAAGGGGGGACGAAGGGAATCCCTCGTTTCCTTCCCCACTGATCGATATCCCCCTATTTAGGGATCTTGATCTTATCCCATCGGGATATGATCTTATTCCTTTTAGGGGGATCTTGGTGCGCCTAGACCAGGGGTGTGNNGCCTTGCCCCACTACCCACGTCCATGTGGGTCCCCCATGCAGGTGGGACCCTCTCCGAAACCTTCTAGACCCTTTCCGGTACAAAACCGAAAAATCCGGAACATTTTTTGGAACCCTAGATATGAATTCCAATATATAAATCTTTACCTCCGGACCATTTTGGAACTGCTCGTGACATTCGAGATCTCATCCAGGACTATGAAAAACATTCGGTCACCAATGCAAATATCCCAATACTTCTTTGCGCCATCGGACGTTAAGTGTGTGACCCTATGGGTTTGAGAATCATGCTGACATGACGGAGACACCTCTCCGGTCAATAATCAATAGAGAGACATGATGCCCATATTGACTCTCATATATTCAACGAAGATCTTTATTGGTATGAACCACGATGTCAAGAATTTAGTTAATGTCATATGCAATTCCCTTTTTCCAACAATATGTTACTTGCCCGAGATTCGATCGTCGGTATCTCCGTACCTAGTTCAATCTCGTTACGGGAAAGTCTCTTTACTCGTTCCTTAATACAATATCCCCGTGACTAAACTCATTGGTCACATGTTTGCAAACTACTTTGGATATCATGTTATCGAGAGGGCCCAGAGATATCTCTCCTTCACACGGAGTGGCAAATCCCAGTGTTGATCCATGCAACCCAACAAACACCTTCGGAGATACCTGGATAGCACCCCTTTATGATCACCCAATTACGAAGTGATGTTTGATAGCTCACAAGTTATTCCTCCAGTATATGGGTGTGGCATGATCCCATGGTCTAAGGAACAGATACTTGACATTATGAAAGCTACGGCGAAGTGAACTTAATAACACGATCATATGTTAAGTTCATCGTTGGGTCTATCCATCACATCAGTCTCCTAATGATGTGATCCCGTTATCAAATGACAACCCATGTCTATGGTTAGGATACCTCAACCATCTTTGATCAACGTGCTAGTCTAGAAAAGGCTCACTAGGGACATGGTGTTGTTTATCTATTCACACATGTATTTAAATTTCCAATCAATACAGTTCTAGCATGAATAAACATTTATGATGAACAAGGAAATATGATAATAACTAATTAATTATTACCTCTAGGGCATATTTCCAACATAAACATGTCTAGCAATTTCCTAAACGGGCTCAGATATTCAAAGTCAGTACAATGTATAAAATTCTCTTGGGCCAACACCTGACATTACTTATTATATCTCTGGAAGGCTTGCAGTCAACTAAGACACAAACATTTCTTCTGGTTTTTGATAATGAACAGACTAAACACTAGAGGTCTTTTGCAAAGGAAGAACTTCTTCTTGGAGTATTAAAATTGTGTCACGTGCAATGTTTTTGTGCTGGATACTAGTGATCCTCTCTTTTTTCACTGCAGGTTTTCTCAACTCTTGAAACTACAGTAGCCCAAGTTGGACTCTAGCAAAAAATGATATTCAAGTGCAGATCTCAGAACTGGGTGATTGCCTACATTTACCTTTCACCATGGATGTCATCATTCATGTCTCTTGGGCTACCTAGAACACTATGAAATGATTTCATGTTCAACAATGCCACTCCTAATCTGTATTCCTGCAGGGCACGACTCAAGAAAGAGCTTAAGATCCTAGTCCATAGGGCACATAGGAAGGCCTTCGCAGCGTTGCCTTAACGATTCTATACTTTCAGATGATGGTTCTCTTTGATAGACCTCTCCACCATGTCGTGCGTGAGTGTGTTGTTCTAACCGCTTGTATAGTTATTCTATCCTTTTATTTCCCTTTTTTTTGTTCGTTTGCCACATTGAGACTTTGTATTTTATTACAAGATTTATTTATTGATTTTCAACAAAGATTTACAAGATTAAATAAAAATAAGCAGCAGAGTGCTGTTATATCCCTCAAAACAAACTGCTCCAGAGCACCAACAGAATCGCTACTCTACTGTCCTTAGAAAGGACGCCCATGTCCTACTTGGCTGTCCACCATTGCACCAACTCAGTGTCTGCTATCGGTATGCAAGATTGCCTATTCCATTGCGTTAGGATCATTGTCCATACATTCCTTGCCAGCTGTCACAGCCCAAGAAGTTGTTTGTAAATAGTTGCATTAACATTCATGTCATCATGTTTTAATTCAATGAATTTGAAATGGGGATTGATAAACCCTAGCACCAAATGAATTCAATTAGGTTCAAATAAAATATTTTTCAATGAATCCAAAATGGCCTTCAGAAAAGTCCATGATTTTTGAAATAGGTGAAATCCTCTGCCAAAAATGATGCACATAATTCTAGGACATTTTTGGATTTTTTTAGTTACCTCATATTGTATTTGAATAGGGGCATTTAACTGTTTTAAATATTTTAAATGCTCTAATCATTCTGAAAGTTTGTATGGGGCTCTGGAATAATTCAGGTAGCATCCACAATAAATTACAGAATTTTATAAAATGATTCCGTTCGAAAACTAAATCTAAACATAGTTAACAAAATAGAAAAAAAGAAAACAAAGAGGAGGAGCTCACCTGGAGCCCAACTAGGCAAAGCCATCCCTGCCCACCTGGGGCAGCGCTGTCTGCTTTCTCTTGTCAGGAGGAGAAGCAGTCGCGTGCCTAGCGCTGCCGAGTGTCGGTGCACTAAAGAACGGGTCCTTTAGTACCCTTACTTGTGCACAGACGGCAGCAGCTCTTCGACCGGCAAGGCTACAAGTCACCTTGCCGGCGAGTGAAGCCCTGGTAAGCTTCGTGCCAGCGGGATCCTACTACCTTAACACCGCTCCACCTCATCGGTCTGGTTGTCACTTGTTGAGGAGGTGTCGAGCGGGCAGGTAGTTAGGTTGACCCTGCTGGGGCATGTGGCAGCTCCGGGGGGTATAATGAACCTTTATTGACACCCGTCCTGATGGCATGGAGAAGGAGTAAGAGGTAGATGGGCGGACGACACAGAAGGAGAGGCCATCCTTGCCGAAAAATGGCTCCGGTGTGACACCTCATGGCCCATCTAATGTGTTTGTCCTAAGTCGCCAGAGTTAGGTATTTGGCACTGTAGCCACTACCTGTAAATTGTTTTTACCATTTTGCCACTCAGGAAACCCCTTACGCTATAAAAGGAGTCCCATGGCAATATTTACGAGGGTCAACTCTCTGCCCGTTTACACGTAGTACCCGCGCTCTCGAGCACTCTTGCCGGCGGGTTGCGCTGCTTCTAATTAGGGCAAACAACTCATAAATCCACCAAAGCAGGAGTAGGGTTTCACACCTCAAGCAGAACCCCAAGGGGCCTTTCCGGTCCAATAGATTGACGTACCTCGACATCTTTGGGGCGCCTGTTAGGGGGTTCGCATGTGCGAACCCAAAGTAGCATTCTGCGTGCGAGTTTCTTCATCATCACCAACATCGTCCATGGCCCCCAAGAAGGCCAAGGGCGCATCCACAACTCCGACGACGTCCAAGCTACCTAGACCGGCGGCTATAACGGACAGAGGCAGAAGGGAAACACCATGACAGTGTCCTAGCGAGTGCAGCCATCACAGCGATGTGGTCTGGAGCTCCACAAGCCAGGATCCTCTCACTGTCACCACCTTCGTGGATGGTGTAGTGGGGTCCAAGGGCGACACGGCGACGCACAATCGTGAAGCGGCGAGTCATCCATCAAGGCCTTCACAAGACGACCATAACACACACCCGCGAGGCGCTGGCAGTTCCAGACGATGCAAAGACCAAGATCCTGTGTGCCATAAGACGCACAGGGACAACCACCATACCAACCTGCTGGCAAGCAGCGGCAGCAATGGCGTGAGTGGGATGACGCTCCTACTGACTCTATCAGGAATCGTAGCATTGTCCCCTCGTTGCGCTCCATGCCCAAGACGTAAGTAGAGGATGTGGCCAGGATACAACTGCTGCTCGAATTCCCCCTTGCGCCGTAGAAGATGGATGAATGGAGGGCCACCATCAAGAGCCTCAGCGCCTTTGCCAATAAAGACACCGTAGATGGGGCAGGCCCCTCAAACCAGCACACATCCGCGCCCGTTAAGACAACTGTCGAGCGCACTCGAGGAGCTGCACCAACAGTGCAATTTCCAACACAACAATGGCGGCCACCCCGGTAGAAAACAAGGGACGAGGCCTCCATCACACCCTCTGATCCACGGAGCCGCCCAGGCCAGTGTCAAGTCATCTGCGACCGACACTGCGAAGACGCTCGTACCACCATCAAGCGCAGACGAGAGGCACGCTGGCAGTCAAACGACCATGCAGGACCCTTTGTAGATGAGCATGTGCCCAGGTTCACTGGGTACCTTCCTTATGAGTTAGGCTGCCCAGCGTTTACCCATGAGCTATGGCAAGTCCAGTGGTCGTCCTACCGGAACTTCAAGCCTGACGTACCTGAAAAGTACGACGGTAAGCTTCATGCGTCAGAGTTCCTCAGCGTCTACACCATCATGGTGCAGGCTTCCAGGGGGCGCAACAAGAAGATTCTCGCCACTACTTCCCACTGGCGCTAAAGCCCAATGTGAGGTCTTGGCTGATGAACCTGACGGAGGGCTCTATCTCCTCCTGGTCGAACTTGTGCCATCAGTTCATTGGCGCTTATACCGGAGGCCACAAGCTTCCCGGCCAGGTCAGTGGCCTGCATGTGTTGCCGTAGTGAGAGGGAGAGCCCCTCCGTAAATATATTCAAAGATTTAGCAGAGTGAACCACAACGTCCCTGATGTTCACCTTGCCGGTATGATTGCGTCGTTCCACATGAACGTGCGCAATCGCAAGATACGCAAGGAGATGAGAATACAAAAGGTCCAAACCATAAACGATATTTACGGTCTGGCGAACGAATGTGCATAGGCTGAGGAAGGAAGGAGACTTCCTTGGGAAGACGCTGGCACTGAGGTCGACTTCGAAGATGACACTGCCACCCCGAAGAAGAAGAGCCAAAAGTGCAACCGCAAGTGCAAAGGCAAAGCGGTTATGGCTGTCGATGGCTCCGACAACAACAACACCAGCAAGAAACCCATGGTCGAGATCTCCGGCAAGGACACTGCCATCATCACCTGTGGCCATGAGACCGCAGCGGGCGATAAGGCAGAGAAGACCGATGGTCCGTAATGCAAGATCCACCGCACCAAAGGCCATGACCTCTAGGAGTGTAGGCAAGTTGAGCAACTTGCCAAAAAAGAAAAACAAGAATAAGAGAAGCGCAACACAGAGAAGGGCCAGAGCAGTGTCGATGGATCTAGCAAGAAGCGCGGTGGCCACGGAAGCCACGGCGACAAGGCCAAGCAGCAGAAAGAGAAAAGTGCATGAGGCTGTGACAACAAACAAGATGACGATGATGATGACGAGGATGAAGTAGGATATGATGACCGGGAATTCCAAAAGGCAACAGAAGCCATGTGCATTGACAGAGGCGCATCTTTGCACTCCTCTCACCGGGAGCTCAAGCAGTGGGCCTGGGAGATCAATGCAGCAGAACTGGCAATGGAAGCGCACAAGCCTTTCAAATGGTCTCACACGCCCATCATTTCCGACGTCGTGGACCAACCTGTTCGCATCATCATGGCCGGGTGTTTTCCGTCGTTGGTCTCACCAATAATACGCAACCTGAAGGTGACAAAAATGCTAGTTGACGGTTGGTCTGGCTTGAACCTGATCTCTCCGGAAGTGATCAGGAGGCTGCAAATCCCAGACGATGACCTCAAGCAAATAGGGACCTTCCAAGGAATCAATACAGGAAAGATCTAGCTGAAGGGGAAGATTACGTTGCCGGTGATGTTTGGCGGTGAGCACAACTTCGGGATGGAAGATCTTCTTCAACATAGTCAAGATGCCCCTGCGATAAAACGGGATCCTAGGTCGCCCGACACCATCAAAGTTCATGGAGGCATCCCACTACGCCTACAATACATTGAAAATGCCGGGGCCAATGAATGTCATCACACTCCATTCCGACAAGAAGGATGCAGTCCTGTACGCAATAAGCTCTACCGGGAAGCAGTTGCGGCATCAGCCGGCAAGGCTCTTTCTCCTCCCGACAAAGCTCCCCGGGGGAATAAGACCGGCCAGACCTCTGGGAGGGACTCTGCTACTTGTAAACTACATTGGGATTTTCCCTAAAGAGGAGAGGAGATGCAGAACAGTAGAGATAAGTATTTCCCTTAGTGAGAACCAAGGTTATCCAACCAATAGAAGAACCACGCAAACTCCCGTCTTCAGCACCTACACACAAAAGAGCAAACACTTAAACCCAACGCGGGCAAGAGGGTTG
>CBMN010044727.1:0-10821 GCA_000582825.1 Hordeum pubiflorum
TCTCCATAGTGGTCCTGGGCTTGTGCGTAGGTCGGAAATTTTNNNNTTTCTGCTGCGTTCCCCTACAAAATATGTGCAGTAATAAAGCAATAAAAGCGTGGGGCGGTGAAAACCAAACCATGGCAGAGCAATACAGAGTCACCACATGACCGAAGAAGATAGCACCTGAATGTCTTACAATCATAAATACAATCGTTCTTACAATCTACTATCCCTATAAAAGCACGAAGTGCGGAGATCCAAAAGTTAATCCTATCCATCTTAGATTAGTCACTAAAACACGTTTGATCTAAAACAAGTGCTTAGCAACATCCACCTACTATGAAAGCCATCTTGACATCGCACAAAAATGAACTAGATCGTGAGTACTCGATCGTGAGCGCCGCATGCACACGAGCCCACTCCCCACCCTCCGCTGCGCCTCAACCTCCCCCCTTCTCCTCACCTAGAACCCATCCATATCAAGAAGCCATGGCGCTCCCAGGCCCGCAACTACTGCTTCCAGATCCATGACTACGTCAAGGACTTGGAGACGCGTCGTGATGAAGGTCGTCCCCTTCCTTCCTTCTCCACGACCACACACTGGGAGGGGCAATGATGCAGGTCGAGGAGAACTACGACGCATACGAGGGGCTACTGCACGAGGTGGAGGGGAGGATCCAGATTGTGTATCGGACGTAGATGGGGGGACCTGTAGGAGGAAGAGGAGAAAGATGAACAGGATTACAAGAAGCCGAGGTACCTGCCTGAGGCATCCAGAAGGATGCAGGGGCTTCGCGTGCTCAACTTCTCATACAAACAGCTCGAGGTGAGAAACTTTAAATTTGTCATCTCATATGTTCAGATCTGTTTATCATGGAGTAGACATTGTTGTGCCATTTTGTGTAGATTAACCTTATAGTTCTTGTGTTCCCCAAAAGAAATTGTTTGATTGCATTTTATTGCTTGACCTTACTGCTTTATCTTTGATGTCACTGAAGAGCAGCACCTCATGGTTGCACAGACTGCACCTGGACACTTACCACTAAAAAAACAGTTGGATAATTTTGGATATGAACATTGTACAGCTCCCAAGATTGATGAGAAGTATTCATCCTTCTTCCACGACCAATCATGTTGCTACCAATAAACTGTTCCATAAAGTAATTTGCTAAAGATATGTTGTGTTATGCAGGCAGTGTGCTCTCTTTCTTTAGCAAGCAGAAAATTTACTCTAAATTCATATTTGTCTCATGCAAATCTGCAATAGGTGCCGCTTCTGCACTCAAGCATGTGCCGCCACTGATCCTGCAAGCATTGCGGCCATCGTTTCTTGCATTCATTCAGGTTGATTAGCAATAGAATCATTAGTACCCAAGCAAATGCAAAAAATAATAATATCATTAGCACCTCGTGATGACTAGAACTGCATAGATTAATTTGATGCATGCCTACCATCATAGGACAGCAACCCGGGGTGCAATGATGTGCCGGTTATCTCGTCGCCGTCCATGCATATCACACATCCAAGCGTGCCCCACCGTCACCTGGTCCCTGCAGTGGATGGAAAATTAGGTACTTCACAACTTGAACTTTTGCAACCATGTATCCCATATGTGTTGGATCTAGATTTGAAACTTCAATTAATTTACATCGACTTCTTCTTTGTTAATTTACATCACCATCCAAAATTGGTTTCTTTTTAATTCAAGTTTCACTTGAAAGACATAGGAAATAGTGTGACTCACTGACATTTTTTTACTTTGTTAATTTCATCACCATCCAAAATTCAGGTTTCCAAATTACATGCATACTCTGCAATCTGCAGACATTTTGAGTTTGCAGATTTGAGGTGGGAAAACCAAAATGATTTTTGTAGAGTAGGATGTATGTTTCAGGATCTCTATCCGCTGCTATGCATCAACATGTGATTGAAAAGTGGGGACTACCTGACAAAGGATGGATCATAGATAAGTTCTGCTTAGCAATCCATACAATTGACTTTCTGTTCATCTGTACAATGCGGTGTATATATTAAAATTCTTGGACTGAGTTTCTTACATTACTGGTAACATTCGTCCAGCAACGGTCAAGCAACAATCCAGAAATTCGAGTCTGTCTCACGTGGATCTCCAACGTATTTTTTAACAACAGTCATGGCTCATCCTTGCATTTTCATCTTTTGCAGCTTGAAAGGTTTCAACTATTTCGATCAAAAGACGTGGATTTGTCCTGCTGTGTGCTCGACAACAGAAGAGGAATTGCGAAATTTTTGTCAAGTTGCAAGGTTCGACCTCCCCTCACTTATGATCTGTTCTTCGTAGAGATTCCATAGCTTAATTTCTCCCGACAGGTAGCTTGTACTATTAGGTGCCACTATACCTGAGGACCCTTTGGTGACAGGTATTCAATATGAACCCATCCAAATTTGATTGGGCAAGATGATTCGGCGGCTATGCATTTCCTCAAAACATAGTTTAATTCAGTTTTAATCCATGCCATGTTGGAAAGCCAATGTTTCTATGTTGATATTTTAACAAATCAGTGGAATAAATGGATAGACACTACCTTATAACTGTTGCTTGCTTGGGTATTCAACCATGCTTGCTCCGTTGCCTTTACTTTTGATGTTACTCTAAGCATCTAGAATGGGTCTGCATGTAAGGTTTTTAGTTCAATGAACCTTTGTATTGTATATTTGTGCATAAATCTACTAATTTTGTTCATAAATCTACTTATTTTGTTCTGTCATATTGATTTAGATGACTTGTTGGCATTTGGTTTTGTTATAATTAATATTCTGATGTGAACCTGGATTGATAACTACGAATGGGTTGATATTTTTTCCAGAAAATTCAAGGAGCAAGAACAGCTGGGCAGGCATATTATTCAACTGTTTGGGTTGAATAGATACTAGCTAGTAGCACACTTTGTTACTATCTAGAGAGTACTCCTATATGTTGTACACACCTAAGAGCCCTATTATTTTGCATCTCATGTAGGAGACTATAGGGATCCGTGTGCAGCTGAGTGAGTGGTAGTTGAGGATCAAGTCATGTACGCTAGCGAAAAAAATCCTCTCTATTTGATTGACCCGGAACCATGGGGAGCCCATATTATACAATATGACAATTTTCATCACTAATGATCAACGTGTACCTGCTATTATACTCCTCGGATCAAACACATTCTGTTAACACCCTTTGTCCTGACACAGGGTAGTTCCATGCCCTTGATTTTCTCATGCATCGGTAAGTTATATGCAAATCAATGTTTGATCTTATACGTCCCCATTCTCCAAAATGGTGTTAATAATGAGGATATGATGAATCATCACAATAATCCTCAAATCAAGTTATGCTTTCAATTTAAATTGAATTATGTTAGTATTTTTTATGTTAGTCAACACGTGCGTTGTACGTGCACGATTTCTAGTATCAACAAGCGAAACCGATACCGTGTGACCAAATGATACAACATTTGTCAGTCTAAAAATAACAACACAAACACACTAACCGATGCGTCGGACAACAAATTCGACATATCACCTGATGGTAACAGAAATTGACATACAAAAAATGGCAGGAATGGCCAAACATACTAAACGATATTTTTTTCTAACCAAGTAAACAAATGCTAGCGGCGCCAGGAGCGACCGGTGTCACTGTGTGACCCACTACAAAGCTGAAGCTCCCCCATCTGATATAGCTTCTACTGGCAGTTCCTTTCCAAAAAAAGCTTCTACTGGCAGTAGCAGATAAAATCGCTCAAGGTCCTCATTGATAAGTACAAGATTCGCGAGTAAACTACTCCTACCAAGTAGTCAAGTAGTAGTGTTAGTGTGTATGAACTGTTCATAATGCATCTGTACAGGTTCTAAGCTCCCATGAATTCCAGGCACCTGGTGCGTCGTAGGTTTGTGAGGCGCTCGTGGGCCCATTTGCCAGATTATTTTACTGCGATATGGCCCTGGGCAATTGCGGGTCAGATTTGCCCAGATTCGGTTTTCTCCTTCCCTTCCACAGTGAGGCGGTATGAGGAGATGGGTTCACATCCACCGTTTTCTTCTTTTCAAGGGTTTCTCACATCTATCGGTTGTAGTCGTCGACGCATCCGGTGAGCTCCTCCCAACCAATCGTGCCCTCCCGTCCTCCCGTCCTCCCCCAGCGCCGCCTTGCTCCGACCCTAGTGACGGCATGCACTTATGCTCTCAACCGTCATCCCACCCTTCTATGGCGCGGATGAAATCGTCCTCCATCTCTTGCGCCGGCGGCTGCCAAAGTGGTGGCTCCTAGACTCCCTAACCTTGCTCCTGAAGTCATGCATCCCGAGCAGCAAGGGAGAAGGAGCAGCAAAGGAAGACACTGAAGCCTAACCGTCGCGGCCTATGTCAAGATCTTCGAGTCGAAGGGTGACTTCAGGTATGTCCTCATATACGTGTTGCACCTTGCCGACTACGCCCTGACATCCTGATGACCATCCCACATGTCTCCCTTCCACCCCCACATTGCGCTGCTTGATTTGGGAACACTGTCGTGGAGATTCAGTTTTACATACTGCAAAAATATAAACTCATCTTGAGAGTGTGCCACTACAACGGCAGTGACCAAATTGTCCCCCACGGCATCGCTTCCAGCGACGACTACCTTTTGTTCAACGCCTGAGAGCCTCCACCCTTTTTTATTGTGAAAAGTTATGAGATTATGGTTGATTTTGAGAAGCAACAACCAGGTTAGCTGGTATGTTTTTGGGCGAATTCAATTAATGTAATATGATAATTTACAAAGAATCCATAAAAGGCTTCCATCTCAAGAAAAAGAGAGGAAGTATTAGTGTGCGTGAAACCACGTTTACCTTGCCATGAGAGTTGCGCAGTGTCACCCTAGAATTTTAATCTCACACTGACTTTTTGTCGCCCTCCACGTTGTTTGCTCTTCAAGTCCAACCTCCTCATGGACATATCCACTTGCTGGTTGATATCGAGTTAGAGAAATTTAATTCATATGGGTGTCCTGCGGGTTGAATTGATAAAACGGTAGAGGGATCTGCAAAATGTCCAACAATGACCGGACCGGGCCAGTTGGCGTCACTTGGCCGTCTTTGATTGGCTCTCGACTAAATTTGCACATGTGTGCAAGTTCTAGGAATACATAGTTCACTTTTGCAAGTTTCGGGACTAAACCATCACATGTTAGACAAGTTTTAGGACGCGAACCAACATGTGGTTGGATGGTTAGAGGGACAGTGATACCCCCAGCAAACGGGGGTTCAAGTCCTGGTGCTCGTATTATTCCTGGATTTATTTCAGGATTTTCGGTGATGTGCATTCAGTGGGAGGAGACATTCCCGTCGACAACGAGGCACCCAGTCTCTCGGAGGTGCTCATAGGGGCAAGGTGTGCGTGTGTGCGTTCATAGGGTGAGTGTATGCACGTATATATCTGAGTGCTTGCGTCTGTATTGTGTTAAAAAACAAGTTTTAGGACCTCTAAGGCCAACTCCAATGCATGACCCCAAACAGACGTTCGTTTGCCCGGATTTCGTCCATTTGGGGTGGGAATGGGGCCGTGTCCGCCCGGATATGCATTTGCGTCGGCCTGGTGCCCAACACGTGGCCGCATCTCGTCCCCGTGCATGCTAACCTTGAGAACCAAGGTTGTTGTCCGCGGTCGCGTTTCGCACTAGTTCACGCTGGCCGGCAACACAACCAATGGCCTACAGAATACCCACCCTACAGTCTCACACCGACAATAGAGCCAGCGGCCGGCATAGGAGCCAGACTTCAAAAAGGACATGTTTGACGCCATCAATAGAGCCAGCAGCTGACGCAGGAGCCAGCCCCCCAAAATGAACAAGTTTTTGACGCCAGCAACAAAGTCAGCGACCGGCACAACAACCAGGCTTCAAACTGAACGGACGTTGGCCATGGCTCGAGATCTCACCTAGTTCAGGCCATCGCGGGCGAACATCCCCTTCTGCCGATTCGTGAACCAAGCCTTCCTCTCCAGCGACATGTTGTTCTTGTCCATGCTCATGAACGCGAGTGCCACCTCTTTAGCTTTGGTGTTCGCCATGGTGGCCTCTATCTCGAGCTTCTTGAGTTGAGCAGACTCCTCGATGTCAAGCTTCCTCCTCTTCGTTGCCTCCTCCATGTCAAGCTTCCTTCTCTCTGCGTCCTCCTCCATGGAAAGCTTCTTCGTTTGGAGCTCTAGATATATTTTCATTCGCTCCTCCTTTCCTTTGCTCCTCCTCTCGTCCCTCACTTCCTTTTGGCTCATCATGTTCTTCAAAGTCCCTTGCAAGGCAATGGAAGACGCATCATGCCTCTCATCGGGCTTCGAGATTGTCTTGCCCCTGGGCCTCTTGAGCAAGTCTCCCTCATCATCCACGGCCTTCTTCCCTCCTTTCTTCCGACGAGCGGCATATTGGTATTTGAACTTGGCACAATCTTTGATGAGCACCCAACAATGCGTGAGAGTGGATGGCTTGTTCTTGTGCTGGGCCTTGAAGGCTTCTAAAGATTGAAATGCCTACACAATCATTGATGATGACGCTAATGTAATAGAAAATGACACAACATGTATGAAAATAAAAAGCATGCCAACATGAATGGACAAAAAATGAAAAGGCAAGAGGTTCATACCAAGTCACCAACGCCTAGGCCACTCACGGAACGGGCTTCAACGCTCTCAAGTGCGGCACAATACTTGTTGCACTCTTGTTGAATGACCCCCAATCTCTTTTGGATTGAGTTGATGTTGCGAGTACTCGCAAATTGGTAGGGGGGAAACTTCCTTCGCTCATGGAAGGTTTTGTGAACCCTTATCCAAAAGATGGATCCTTTTTGCTCGACACCTCTTATCGGATCTTCCCCTATCTCAATCCAACTCTCGCAAATCAAGTTGTCCTCATCTTGGGTGTATGATCCCGTGTGAATGCTTTGCCTCCTCTTTTGTGCCTTGGCCATTTGGGTGAGATCATCGATAAACACCAATGGCTCATGCGAAATGTCGAGCTCGTCCTCCTCATCTTCACAATACAAGTCATCATTTTCATGCCATGAGTTTCCATGGTCGTCCTCCTCTTCATCATGGCCGACGAAATCAGTGTCCTCATAGTGGTCGCGACCGTCCTGGCTCTGGGTCTCGTCGGGATCGAAAGCCTTGCCTTGGCCGTCATGGTGGAAGGCCTCGCCACGGCCCTCGAAGATGACGCTCTCCATGAACGCCGAGCAATCAGGGTCGTCGGCTGTGCCATTCCATCGAACAGCTTGTGGGCGCCGGCGAAGATTGCCGTCGGAAACGACCGGGGCTGCTTCCTTTGCGTCCCGTCGGACGTGTGGCCAGCGCCACTGTACGCTGGCGTCATGTTGAGGTCGATGACACCCGCGGGCGTGGCCGGAGCGACCACGCTGTCCTCCGGCGATGTGGAGATCCGTGTCTGCCTATGGTCGTAAGGCGGCGAACCGGGTGTGGTGGACGAGCTCGGCGACCTGTATTGAGGAGGAAGAGCGGCCGACGATCCCGTGCTCGCCGCGGCCATGGCAGCGACCGAGAGGATGGTCGGCGATGGTCGTGCCAACCCTAACATGAGGAGGGCGTGCGCCTTGGAGACGATGGATTCCTTCTCGTCGATGTCGGCAAGATGCTGCGCTTGACGCCGCGCGACAATCTCGGCAGCGTAGGTCGCAGCCGCCTTCATCTCCGCCGCCTTTGTCCGTCGGCCCCTCCTCTTTGTCGCTTCGGCGTCAAGTCTGGCGATCTTCGCCGGCGTGCACTCGGACCGAGGCTTCCTGGGACTCTTGGGACCCTTCTTCTTCGCCGTGGGGGGCGCGGCCGCGGTCGCATCGCCGGGGTTCGTCGGGCCGCCGTCCATGAAGGAGGGAGGGGAGGGGGCGCGCGGGAGGGTTTGGACGAAATGGAGGGAAAGTGGGAGGGGTGTGTCCTCGACGGGCGGGCCAGGGGAGGACAAGGGCGAGCGTCCCGCCCGTCCGCACGCTGTTCGTTTCGCCGCAAACGCGGCCCAGACTTGAGCCGGGAATGGATCGAAAGTGGACAAAAAACGAACATTCGTTCATTTTGCTCCTGCCGCGTTGTGCCGCGGTTTATGTCTGTTTGCCCCTAAACGGTGGGGTTGAGTTGCACTAATGCTTTTACCTCCTTTTCATTTAATCATTTTCTTTCTTTCTTGTTCTCCAACCCAACACAACAACCACCTTTTCGCACTCCACATCCGCCCGTCTCCCTCCCCGCGAAGGAAGTATCTTCCCGGATACGGTACGCCCACCCAACACACGAGTGGCCCCCCACACGTCACCGCTCATCCACACTAAACCGCTCCGCGTACACGCGGGCCCCAGGCGGCGCCCCAACGCCTATCCGCCATCCCTTCCGCACGCAGATCCACCCACACGCCGCGGCGGAGCAGCCGAACTGCCCACCGCCTCGCACCCCGCTGTCCGTCTCCCGATTCGACACCCGTGTTGCTCCCACTGGCAACCGGCCCAACCTGGCCCAGGTCCCACGCGTCAGGGACCGCAGCCGGACACCGCATCCTCCATCATCTATCTGATCGGGATATCTTTTTGGTTACGGCTCCAGATTTTTTCCTCCCCCTATAAACTCACTTCCCCCGTGCGCCTCCGTCGTCCTCCCCTCCCTCGCGAGTCCGAAGTCAAGGCGAAAACCCTCGAGGCGAAGCGAGAGTCACAGATAGGGATAACCGCGAGAGACGAGTAGAGTCGAGTGAGAGGGCGGAAGGGAAGCCGAGATGAAGCTCAACGTGAAGACCCTCAAGGGCACAAGCTTCGAGATCGAGGCGACCCCCGAGTCCTCGGTACGATCCATCTCCCCCCCTCCCCTCGTCTCTCTCTCTCTCTCCAATCGCGCGCGATTCGGCGCAATTCTCCGGCAATTCGCTTGATTCGGTGCGTCTCGGGCGCGATTGGGGCGCGGCCTGGCACCGTGATTAGGCGCTCGTGCGGCGATGCCGCGTTTCTGAAAATCTGAATCTAGGGTTTAGTCGGTGCTCGGCTCTGCTGGTGTGTGGGGGCAGGTGGATGGCGTGGTGCGGATCGGGCCCAACTTGGGTATTGGGGTTGTTGGGGCGCTGATGCCTGTAATTTTCCATCGGGTGCCTGCTCTGAATTGAGCATGTTGAGTACCGTTGGGTAGTACAGTAGTCGACATGTGCGGGATTTTATTATTTTGGCAAGTTTGTTCTCTGTTGCAGCCGAATTTGTTTTGGGCTCCTGCAATGCTAGATGTTTTGCTTCACTAGTAGTAACCTGCTTAGTGTCTCCTCTGTTTCGCAGGTCGGTGAGGTCAAGAGAATCATCGAGAGTGCTCAGGGGCATAATGTGTACCCTGCGGATCAGCTGATGATCATATATCAAGGAAAAATTCTCAAGGATGATACCACTCTGGAAGCTAACAAGGTTGCAGAGAACAGCTTCCTTGTTATAATGCTGTCTAAGGTATTTGATGCTTCTTGTCCCGTTAGTTTGAATTTGAATTCTCAGTTCTCCAACCGTTGAAGAATTTTTGCCAGACCCTTGAGTTGTTTGAACGGAAATTGGGCCATATTTCTATGTTATGGGGCGCTAAGCTCGACAATGTAGCCTATTTTAGTCATGCTCTCATGAATACTTATGGCATTAATGAGTATATTTCATTACCTTGATCTGTATTGCTGTGAAATGGACGGACCTTATTAGATATCCAGTTTTGTCATAGTATTTATGTTTGTCTGATAATCAAAATGAGCTGCCTGCTCAAACCAATATGGATCCCACCTTCCCCTACTTTTGTTTAGCCAACACCCAAAGGTGAGCTATAATGATAGACATGCGATGATGTGCTCTGTTACACATCTGAATTGCTCTTACATGTTTAATTCAGCCATGGTATTTAATATTTTGATGCGTTTTGAGTCTTTTAGCCTGCTAATTGGATGATGCAATAAATATTGGTCTTGGTGATTTCATTGTGGATTCCACATTTGTATGTTCTCAGTTATGTCTCCATTCTGCACTTTCAATGTTCTTTTGTCAAGCACAAAAGAACTATTAATGCTGTTTTGTTAAGCACTTCTCAAATCATTAAAAGTTGGTGCTATAATCATGGCATGCGATGATGCGCCCTGTTACACATTCTTAATTGCCCTTATACATGTTTAATTCAGCCATGGTATTTTGACGTGTTTCTAGTTTTTTGGCCTGCTAATTGGATGAAGCAATAAATATTGGTCTTAGTGATTTCATTCATGTGGATTCAATATTCGTATGCTCTCAGTACTGTCTCCATTCTGCACTTATAATGTTCTTTTGTTATCTTTTGATCTGGATACTAGTAACTTATCTTGTATGCATTTATCTTATAGCCTAAGGCGTCATCTAGTGGTGCTTCTACTGCTTCAAAGGCACCTGCTAGTCAGGTATTTTGGGTTGATACGTTTTTATCAGATCTACCTATTATTGTAGTTGGTTCTTATGTCCTGCTGTGCAAAAAGCTAAATATGATATATTTAGCCACCAACCTTTGTAATTTATTCTGCCCTAATTTAGGGGTATGTTTGATTCATGCCCCATCTAGCTCTACCAAATTATGGCAAGAATTGGCTTGCCATTTTTTTGTCAAGGAATCTCCACCCTCACTTCCATTTACTTGGCATGAACATGTGAGAGAGATGGGTGGACACTCATTGGCAACCAAATTTTTGGCAACAAACCAAACGAAGACCAAAATATGATTTACAGCAATTTTTTTGTCAAGGCTAGTTTGGGACACCAACCAAACACACCCTAGCACTATTTGGTACTCCCTCTGTCCCAAAATAACTGTCT
>CBMN010044750.1:0-14157 GCA_000582825.1 Hordeum pubiflorum
CTCTCTCTCTCTCTCTCTCTAAAATTTAATTACATACGTAAGTATATGTAGCTCTAGGGGAAGGAAAAGTGATTAACCCACTTCGTCCTTTAGTAGATCAAGCAGCTCCTATATGCTAATCATCTGTTGCATGTTCATTTCACTAGTTTGCTGTTGTTTTTATCTCCATGGACTGATGTATTTGTGTATATCTGTGTGTTCCTTGCGCAAACTGCATCATATACAGCGGTGGGGGATTAGTTGGAGACCAAGAGAGAGAGAGATACAGCACCACCACGGCTCTCCTGTCAAAGGGACTAGAGAATTGGGGGGATCATCAGGCTGCTGCAAGTACATGCATGGTTGGTACCAAGGAGGACGGCTCCATGCCCCAGTCCGTGGCCGGAGGCGCTGCTTCTTACAACTTCTATGGGAGCCATCTTGCTGGTGACGAACATGAGATCCAGGCCAAGTCCCAGCTGAGCCAGATGCTCCTGGCCTCCTCTCCTAGGTCATGCGTCACCACAAGCCTGGGCAGCAACATGCTCGACTTCTCAAACAGCGTGGCGCCGCCCCCGCCGGAGCTGAGGAGCCACCACCACTCCGACAACTCATCCGAGGTGAATAACGATATTATGCTAGTTATTTTGCTCAGTAATTTTTGCTCTTTGGTTTATTGCGGCTTACTTTTTTTAGTTTATCGTGCTCTTGGCTTATTTCATGTATGCTAATTATAGTGTAGGCCGAAGATTTATAGTGCACCTATAATGCATTTGTATGGTGGTTCCAACATGAAAAAAAAAGACGACCTTGATCGTCTACAAAAGTAGAAATATATACCTTGGTTTGTTCCTCTATGAGTATTGAGTTGGAACTTGCAAGTGCGTTTCATCCCCTTTATGAAAAAGCTGATGTTGGTTCAATTTTCCACCTTTTATTTTGAGGGGTCTTGAGAATGGTGAACATAGTCATCCCCTTAATCGATACAAGATTGACACTAGGATTATTGTTCTTTTCTGAAAAGATACTCCATATGTTTTGTTATTCCTTTCGAAATCCTCTTTGGTCAACTAGTTAACTGATGTCTCCATAGCCTGTTGTTACAGGATCTCTTGGTAAGAGTGTAGGGCATTGCAAACTCATTGGCAGAGCTAGCTACTGGATGTTTTGATCATTTCCTCCCCCTGAATTCTTTTTTATTGTGCTATTGTTCAAGTGTTCAGTGTGTAGTGTGTACTGATTTGTAGTACTCCCTCCGTTCCTAAATATAAGACATTTTAGATATTTCACTATGGACTACATACGGATGTATCTGGTCGTATTTTAGAGTCTAGATTCACTCATTTTGCTCCGTATGTAGTCTATAATGCAATCCTATAAGATCTTATATTTAGGAACGGATAGATAGATGGGTAGAATCGCTGGGTGTTCACTTTACCAATCAAGAGGAGGGTTCCTGCTGGGACAAAATAAAAATGGGCTCATGATTATTCACGCTTTGGTTTGTTTGTCTTTCTCTAGTGCAACAGCACCGCGACAGGTTCAGCTCTCAAGAAGGCTAGGGTTCAGGCCTCGTCCTCGGCACAATCTACTCTAAAGGTTTCTTCCTCGGCTCCCTGCTTTCCATGCATAACTCTAGCCCATTACTCTCCCTCTCCCTCTCCCTCTCTCTCTCTCTCACACACACGCACGCGCGCACGCACGCACGCACGCACATAAAGGGCACTTGACCATATAGAAGTCCGTGCGGCAAGACCAGACGAAAATGACTCATAATTGACGTTTTTTTTCCAATGTAACCATTTTCCAGGTGAGGAAGGAGAGGCTAGGGGACAGAATAACTGCACTTCACCAAATAGTTTCCCCATTTGGCAAGGTGAACATACACATTGGAGATTGTTTACTAAATTATCCTATTCGGATCCATGTAGTACGTATCGTGATAACCAGGACGTGCTTGATTATTTGACTATTCTTGCGTTGCAGCAGTAGCGGAGAGCTAGATCTAAATGTGTACCCGCTGCACACCATATACTACTATATACAGTACTAGGTTATTTTCGGAGCAGTAGATGTACTGCAAGCTAGCTCATGCATGATGTTACATTTGTCTATAGTTTTCGCCATGTATTCTTTCTTTTGCCTGTTTGAGTTCACTTGATGGGTTGTGTCCAACCAAAGTTTATCTCTGACACACGTGCTCACTTTTACAGACTGACACGGCGTCTGTACTGCAAGAGACCATTGGCTATGTCAGGTTCCTCCTGGGTCAAATTGAGGTCCAATCTCTCTCTCTCTCTCTCTNNNNCTCTCTCCTCTCTCTCTCTCTCTGAAGGTGATAGGAGGACCTTGATCAGAAGTAGTATGGGTGAATAGAAGACATATAGGCTATGACCCACATGTCAGTTATAGCATGAGCAGTATCTCTAAAAAGCGCAAGTAACATTTTCCAACGCCGCTGTGGCTGGAGAGTTGAGCCCACCACTGCATGTCTCCACACGCAAGCATGGAGACACACGGAGGGCGCGCAGGAAACAAAAAGAGAATATGGCTGGAGGGGTAGGGTATGGAGGTGGGACTGGGTGCAAGAGCACGCTGTTAAA
Source organism: Hordeum pubiflorum (assembly GCA_000582825.1). Lineage (NCBI taxonomy): Eukaryota > Viridiplantae > Streptophyta > Magnoliopsida > Poales > Poaceae > Hordeum > Hordeum pubiflorum. Next base: position 2,583 of record CBMN010044750.1, read on the forward strand.
GTAGTTGGGTGCTGTGTGCATGCATGGGAGCGCGAGCACACAGCAGCAGTAGCAGCAACCGAGATATCGATAGATGGATGGATGTGCTGCGTCTTGTAGCGTCTTGTGTTTCAGGCGACCAGGATTTTATGCTCTCTCTTTCTCGCGTGCTCTCTCTCTTTCTCGCGTGCTCTCTCTCTTTCTCTCGTGCATGACCAGTGATTGTTCCTCTGGTAGGCTCTAAGCTACCCATACATGGGCCACGGCGGCAACGGATCATCCATTCAAACTGTAAGTTCTACCACTCTCCTCTCTCTCTCTCTCTCCCTATGTAGATCTCTCTGTCCCTCTCTCTTTCACGGTGGAAAAACTTCTTAGGGCAACTCCAACACCATTCAGCAAAATGAATTTTATTAAATGTTTGCGGACACGTATGGACGTTTCCATGGGCAACCGAATGAGCGCCAGCCATCCAAATATGTTCACCAAATTCTGACCTTGTGCAATGAAAAGAAAAACTGAGTTTGTCGTCGGGTTCAAGGCGGACTTGGCGTGTTCGCAGCTAATCCGAACTCCCCCAAACCTCCCCTATAATTGGTTCCGGTTTGTGGGATTTCGGATGTCCGGACCGTCTAGCCCATTGTCCACGGTTATTTGATGCCTCCCGTTGAACGGCAAAAATTGTCGAGACAGCCTAGCTGTCTGGACATATAATGGTTGTTTGGTGATCCGTGTTGGAGTTGCCCTTACTTGTATGTGACGATATGCTTATGCACGTGTGAGGTGTCGTAAAATTAAATATGCCACAAGTATATGTAGGTCATTGCTGCTTTTGTCTTTCCTTTGTGGGAAATCTTTCAACAAAGCTGAGTGTGAGTAGGATATCAACCCTTTTTGATAACCTTTGTGGAAAGCAACTTTGAGCTCTTTGTGGGTGCAAAGTAAGGGAACGAAGTTCTTTGAAACAATACCGAACTGCAATTTGTAAATTACACGCATGTAATTGCATGTTTGTGATCTATTTTAGACGTAGGCAATGAAAAACAGATCAAACTCAAAAGAAGGATCCAAATAGGCTATTCTGGACGAAATATATTAAGGATTGAGCCACTCCCCAGGGTTTTAAGCAAAATAAATGCAAATTCCACTTTCATTACAGAATATTCAGTTTCTCGAGCATGTTTTCGTGTGTGCAAAAAGATATGTGTTTATGAATTATAAATGACTTAGTGTCAGTGCTGTAAAAATTATCTCTGAATAAACCTTGTGACTTTTTTTATTGTAATTGTACTAGCAGAATTACCTATGCTTACAATGCAAAAAAAAAAAACTACACTTGCGTATGCAACTCTATATATAATCGTGATCGTTTGTAAATATAATTGCATGCATTACATAGTGGTAGCACCCTGATTCAATATTCCTTAAGCTTTATTCCCACTTATGCTGGATACATGTCTTTTTGTCCAATCAACATCAGAATTCGGTACCACATATAATGACAGGTGAAACCTTTTTAACCTCATTATGAAAGGAGCCTAATTTACATAACTTTATCTTAACAATGTAACATACTCATATAAGGTTCTTTCATACATTAATTGTCATGTAATGAGCTTCAAGCACACATCACCTTCTTAATTTGGTTTTCAATCTACAAAATTGAATATATCTATATGTAGTTACTAAATAATATAGGAAATTTCATACAATTCATATATGTGCATGGGCAAGTTTGTCGTCGCCAAGATTATAGAACAATTTATCCACATCTGGAATACCGAATACCAGTACATTTGTGATGAATTACACTATCATATGGTGCATCATTCAAAATAAATACCATTTGATACGTGATGGAATATATGTAGAATATGGAATAAATAAATAAATATATGTCTACGTATACAATAACTTATTATACCTCTAATGAAAAGTAAAAAATATATACTAAAATAGTATACAAAATATAGTATTTATGAAAATAATGTAGTAAATTAACCACTATCTAGTTAGAAACCCATTTCGGAATTATCATACATTGTACACTATTTTACTACATTTTATATATAATGTTACTAGGTGTGTAGAATAACTATTTTTAAACTCATGCTTACAATAGCACCACTGTGTGTGTGTGTGTGTGTGTGAGTGAGTGGTACTGGGAGTATTTACTCCCACATTCAAATATACCCCTTAAACAAGCATATTAATTATTAATTACTTCAATTATTTATTTAATTTTTTTTAATAAACTCAATGAAACTTCGCGAAAAGATATAGTCAAAGTTCTTACTTTATGTGGTATACCTTTTCTGTACAAAAAAAATGCAATTTCATTGTAAATAAATTAAATATGTGGTCTAAAATGTTGTTTTTCATGATACTCATTTTGGGGTATCTAGTAATTGTTAATGAACTGTATTAGGAAGATAAATAGGTATAAAAAGTAATCTATGTTGTACGATAAACTAAGCATGAGTGTAGAATAGCTTATTCTACATCCCGAGTAAAAAGTGCACAAAACATTATAACATAGTATACTGAATATAGTAATCTACACAATGTAGTAATTAGTGACTTGGATAGTATTTTTTTCAGAATTACTACATTGTGTATACTATTTTGCTTGATTTTATATATAGTTTTACTAGGGGGTGTAGAATAAGCATTTTACACCCAAGTTTAAACTAGCGCCACCCTATCTCTAGGACTATTTTTCTGTAATCCTGGGAGTATGGGCACCAATATTGAAATTTACCTCTTAAACAAACATATTATAGCTCTGTATCATATTCTCAGCATGTCTTATTAATTATTCTAATATAGCTTAGTACAAGTTTTACAAAAACAAATCATTGAACCGTTTTGTTAATGCAGTATAAGTTTTTCACATATAATAGTAGTACCGGATAACTCCTCTGGGCGAAGATGTCGAGCCGCGCCAGCTCCTTTGCCTTGGCGACGGTGAGGCTACGCGCTGGCCAGCTGATGCTGCCTGCTTCGTAGTCGTTGCAAGGTATGGCGGCGGTGGGCGTGGAGGGGAGGCGAGTTGGCTGTTGGGTGGGTGAGGTGCAGAGTGCGGCGGCGGCAATGAAGGCGGGAGAGTGTACAACGGCAACGTAGAGAGGGAGAGATTTGTAGGTAGGGTGGGAGGGTTGATTGGTGACCGGATGGCGAGCTTGTTATGCCGTCATTAATGATAGTGACATCGTGATACGCTCGGCCACGCGGTGGAACGACGGTGGCGTTGCGTGTGAGCAGCCGCATGCAGTCGAAGGCTGCAGGCGCAATAATGCCGAAGGCGGCACACGGCAATGCACGCGGGTACACGGCAAAGACGCCACCCGGTTACGGCAGATGGGTATGGCTGTACGCCATGTTCATTGCGAAGACACTCGTCTTCGTGCGTTTTACGCCGCTTGTTTTGGGTATGCTGCTTGTTTTTCAGGCGTGTCATGTCATACGTGGTTGTACGCCGAGGCTTGCAGGTTCGCCGGGACACGGCTTATAGTCTTATACGTCGGGTGACCCAGTGGCGGAGCTCCGGGCCCAATATCTTTTTTGTCACGAGGGAAAAAATTAACGTCCATAAGGCTTTTAGCTACCCCGAAAGATACCCCATACAAAATATGGCTTAATTGCACAAAATATTTAAAATTTAAACTCAGTGCTTAATGATACAACAAAAAGGATAAAAACATGACAAAAAAGGAGTACCAAATCAATTATGTCGTTCATAAGTGCCTCACACAATCTCATCAACGGTGAAAGAAGAGCCAACACCTTCAAGACATCAAAAGTAAAATTTCGTAAGAGAAGGTATAAACATCAATGTAAAAGCACTTTGCGAGACCTATATGATTGAAGTTGTTAGAAATTGTCAATTACATCTATTTGAGTTCAACAATACTCTAGATACATGACTGGATACATACACAGTGATACACACACAGACATTATTTCAATTAAATTTCAGTTCAAAGCAGTTTATACAATGATACAAGTAAAACATAGTACAAGTGAAAAGCATCAGGGGAGGAAACAAGGAAACTAGGAAAGCATCCAAGAAAATTACAAGGTGCAGCAGCCGGCAGTGAAGCAGCCTGGCACACCACGCGGGCGAACGATGCACATGACAGAGGGCAGTGGCCAGGAGACTGGGAGCAGGGGGGTGGGGATGCCGGCGGGGGCGACGCCACGGCGGACGGAGGCGTGAGTGCTGGAATCTGGAGATTGATCCTGCCATCCTGCGTGCGTGCGACTCGATGGCGGACGCGCTGAGGGTTGCGTCTTGGTTTTTTACAATAGCGTTGCGTCTCCTGACTTCTGTGCCTCGTGCATATACGAGTTAGATAGTGGGGATTTTCCTTTTCAAGGGAAAGTTAGATTTTTCAAGGGGAAGTTAGATCGTGGGGTGGTGTTGGATTGTGCGTGCATTTCTGGTAATACAGCCCAGCAAGGCTTTGGGCCTTCTTGCTTTTCACTGGTTGCACCCCGGGCCTACAGAAAAACCTCTATAATTATAGCCTCTTACTTTTTTCACGCCCCGGACCTGAGCCCTAGGTGCCCGGGGCCCAGCTCCGTCCCTGGGGTGACCGATAGAAAACGCTTGGTGTACACGTCAACCCAAGGTGAAAAATGATTTTCCTATAGTGTACACTTGTGAAGACACATAAAAATTGAATATGGTAGTTATTGGTTTTTTTTTTTGAACACATGGTAGTTATTGTTTTGTTCATCGTGGACATGATCTGCGACAATATTGGGCCCGTGGGTGCAACTGATCATGGGTTCAATCATATTTACCTAGTCTGAGAAATTATTCCTCTCTGCCCTTTTTGCACGCTTGTACGTGCAACGTTGACATGTGACATAGTACTTTCTTCTTTTCATTAACAGGGACCAACTGGAGAAAGCAACCCTGGCCTCTTCCCAGAGTACCCCGGACAGGTAAGTAGAGATCTTTACATCCACACGAGAATCTCTCCGCCTTTACAGCTCTGCTAAAGCTACTTTGCAATTTTGGGCAGTTGCTAAACCATAATAACAACACTGGAGGAGTACAGCAACAGGCTCCAGGCCAACCAGAGCAGCAGGTATGTAATATCATGAACACACTTTGCTTACCTTCAAAGTCATTTTCAATCATGTATATGTAGATATGCATGTATGCATTCCATTTGGGCAAAAAATAAGATCATTCCTAGCTAGCACTCGATGTCAGTTCCTTTCTGTGGCGTGTAGCATAAGTACGTGTTGGCAAAACAAACAAATATTTCTCTTTTACTTTGTGCAACTTACAATCTTGCTGTATTGCTTTGCTACCTTAACTGTGGCATGAAATTACATGTGTATATACAGAATGCTGTGAATGAAGAGGCGAGCAAGAAGGACCTGAGGAGCCGGGGCTTGTGCCTCGTCCCAGTCTCGTGCACGTCCCACTTTGGCGGTGACAACGCCGCTGACTACTGGGCCCCGGCACCGCTTGGCGGGATGATCCTTCGGTAGAAGAGACGACTGATCTTGCAGCAAGTATATGTGTTGTGCATGGAGTGGTGCAGGTGTACGTAAATGCGTACGTACGTACATACCATCATGAGCAGTCATTCTACTAAGGCTGATTGCTCTTGATGCTATGCTATGCGAGTAGTGTAATCATATATATCATGGGGGCGAAAGCGATTAAGCCTTCTGTATCTGCATTATTTCTGCAAAGAGGCTTTTCATGAAGGAAGATGCATGGTCGGTCTATTTCTTCTCTAGCTGGTCGTCGTCCTTCAGTCCTTGCAAATTTTATGGCTTTGTTGTATATGTGAATCTAGCAAGTTATAGAGTGAACTTTAATTTTTTCAGTCCGTCTGGTCATCCACTTGCTAGCTGATTTTTTTCATGAATACGCGTAGGCATATTATTGCATTGCTAGAAGAAAGAATGAGATACAAAAGATGCAACGTCCTACGTACAGAAGCTGGCGTAGCGTCACATGAGCAGAAGACAGAGGGCTAGGGTTCGAATTCTTCCATTACATCGGAATCTCGAGCTACAAGGGGAAGGGAATGGAGGGGAGGAGGAAGATGACATGCTATCTCAGCTTACAACACACGCAGACACTAGCCGTCCACCACCCGCCGCTGGTTCCCTCTCATTCAGTGGCATAAGTAGCTGCGCCATTAGGCCCATTCTGGACCAGCGAGCCGAGCAGGCTTGCGAGGCTCCCTCCTAGGCCGGTCCTTGGGTTGAATCCTGTCTTCGCACGCCTCTGGTCGCTGACAATCCCTCCTCCCTTAGAAACGGTGTGCCCCCAAGCCGGTGCTCTAGGGAACTTCTGCTGTAGCGAAATCTTGTCTTCCCAGGTAGCCATGTCTTCAGGCACATCACTCCACTTGATTAAAACTTGAACCAAGGAGTCGGAACCACGTTTGACCACTCGCTATTGCAAAACTTGCTCTGGAACTTGGAAGTGATCCTCAGGACTAGGAAGTTGCGTCAGTACCTGGCAACCTGGAGAGAGTACTTTCTTCAGCAACGACACATGAAACACTGGGTGAACTTTGCTTGTGGAAGGAAGAAGTAATTTATATGTGACTTCTCCCACACGCTCCAAGATCTCAAACGGGCCATAGAATTTGAAAGCCAATTTATGATTAGCGCGAGATGCCACTGACGACTGTAGATATGGATGCAGCTTAAGGAAACATTATCGCCAACATCAAACGAGCGGTCAGTGCGGTGCTTGTCAGCCTGGGTCTTCATACGCTGTTGAGCACGAAGTAAATGTTGTTTAACTGACTCCAGAACCACCGCTCAGTCTTCAAGCCAGTGCTGTAAGTCAGAAGATTGAATGGTGTCATCGGCTGACAGTCCAAAATGGCGTGGGCCATGTCCATATATTATCTCGAATGGGGTCTTCCCAGTAGCTGAGTGCCAATTGGTGTTGTACCAAAATTCACAAAGCGGAATCCATTTTGCCCAATGGGATGGGTGTCCACTCACAAAGCAGCGAAGAAAACACCCCACCTGATGGTTGACGCGTTCAGTTTGCCCATCCGATTGACGGTGCCATGCTGAAATTATGCGGAGAAGAACACCAGTTTTCTGAAAGAGTTCACTCCAGAACTTGCTAGTGACAATTTTGTCGCGAGCAGACATAATGGATTGGGGCATACCATGTAGTTTGTAGACAGAGTTCAGAAAAGCTTCAGCAACAGTTGCAGCCGTAAAATGATGATGCAGAGGAATGAAGTGACCATACTTGGACAATTTGTCAATGACCACAAAAAAGCAGTTGTATCTACCAGATGGGTGTAAACCTTCGACAAAATCCATCATGACCATTTCCCAAGGAAGACTAGGTATAGGCAAAGGTTGCAGCAAACCTGGATAAGGTATCCGCTCAGGTTTTGCTTGTTGACAGATCAAGCAATGTTGCACATATGTTTTGATAAATCCTCTCATGCCTTTCCATTTGGATAGTTGCTTGATACGCTTGTATGTCACAGGGAAACCTGAGTGTCCACCCAAAGGATTGTCATGAAATGCAGCAACCACCTTGTTGAGTACTTGTGGATCACAACTAATCCAAATGCATTTGCCCAGTTTCAGTATGCCAGCCTTGAGGGAAAATTTGTCATCAGCTTTAGGATCTATCGCAAGTAGTTGGATCAGTTCAGTAGTAAAAGGATCATTGATGTAACTCTGACTGATATCATTAAGCGGCTGAGCTGATGAAATGTGATGCAGCTCTGGTAGGGTATTCTGAACTGTGTGTGGTTTTCTAGATAGTGAATCAGCAGCTGAATTATCAAGCCCCTTCTTATGTTCAATAGTATACTGTAATCCCAGTAACTTTGTCAGAGCCTTTTGTTGCCATCTAGTGTGCAGTCTCTATTCAGATAAACAAGCTAAACTGCGTTGATCGGTCTTGATAATAAAATCTGCAAGTTGCAAGTATTGTCTCCAGTGTTCAACTGCCAAAAGGATAGCTAAGTATTCCTTCTCATAGACTTACAATGTTTGATTTCTGTGGCCTAGAGTTTTACTGACATAAGCAATTGGATGCCCTTCCTGCATAAGTACTGCACCTATGCCCACATCACAAGCATTAGTTTCAACAATGAATGTTTTGGAGAAATCAGGTAGAGCAAGAACAGGAGCTGACATTAATGCTTGCTTCAATATAAGAAAAGCTTGTTGCTCATTGGAGGACCAGTGGAAGGGAACACCTTTCTTCAATAGGTTTGTCAGTGGTTTGCTCAACATACCATACTAAGATATGAATTTTCTATAATAACCAGCAAGTCCTAGGAATCCCCTTACTTCCTTGGCAGAACTTGGAACTAGGCAATCTTGTATAGCTGATATTTTAGCTGGGTCAGTAGCAACTCCCTGCCCACTGATGATATGCCCCAGGTACCCAATCTGAGTTTGTGAAAAAGCACACTTGGACAATTCGACTTGCCATTGATGCTGTAATAACAGTTTCAACACTTCAGCCAAATGTTGCAGATGTAACTCATAAGAAGCACTGAATATCAAGATGTCATCAAAGAAAACCACTGCATATTTCCTGACACAAGGAGCTAGAGTATCATTCATAGCAAAATTGAATGTATTAGGTCCTCGAATCAGGCCAAAAGATAAGACCAAGAACTCAAAATGACCCAGATGAGTCTGAAAAGCAGTTTTATGCTCCTCTCCTGGTGCTAACCTGATCTGATGATAGACAGCTCTCAGATCCAGTTTGGAAAACCAACTTGCACCTTCCAATTCATCAATGATTGGTATAGGATATTTACTCTTGACAATTATATAATTCAATTTTCTATAATCAAATACAGATCTCCAAGTTTAGTCTTTCTTCTCTACCATGATCATAGGAGAAGAGAAAGCACTGTTGTTGTGCCTGATGATCCCAGCTGCAAGCATTTCCTGAACTTGTTTCTCCATTTCATCTTTAAGAGCTGGTGCTAGTCTATATGGCCTTATAGACACTGGTTGATATCCAGAAATTAAGGGAATAGTATGGTCATACTTTCTTCTGGGAGGTAACCGAGTAGGTGCTAAAAAAATAGGAGCAAATTGATCCAAGAGAGCATGGATTTCAACAGGTATTTCAGAGTTGGCACTGCTATCAGTAACAAGGAGAGCTGATAGTTCTATGAAAGCAAACAGCTAAGGAACTACATCTTGTCCCAACAGTGTAATCTGAGTGTCTCCTAACTTAAAAGCTAGCCAGTGTGCTGCCCAATCTACTTGCATGGGGCTGTGAGTAACTAGCCAATCAAGACCTAGAATGCCATCATAAGAACCGAAAGGAAACACTCTCAAATTACTGACAAAATCATGACCATCACAGGACCAATGCCCACTCAACAACTGCTAACTACAGGAAATCATATGGCCATTAGCTACCTTAACCATATTCACTGGCATGGAAGAAACTCCTTGAAGTTTTGCAGCTACAGAGCAATCAACAAATGAATGTGTACTGCCAAAATCCACTAAAAACACCAAAGAATGGCCTTGCAGCTTAATCTTCAATTTCATAGTGGAAGTGGTTGGAGTAGATAAATCCCCATAGCAGCTGCTGAAATAGAGATAGAGTTCACTTCTCCTTCTTGTGTTTCTTCAGTAGCACTGAATTCATTGGGAGCACACTACACATAGTCTAACATTTATTGCACAACATGTAACTGAACCTCTTGCTTGCATTTGTGTTCTCGAGCCCAACGCTCGCCACAGATGAAACAAAGCCCCTTGGATTTTCTGTACGCTCGCAAAGCAACCCACCTGTCATCCGTAGCAGAAGACTGGCGAGCAGTGTCAACAGTCCTTTTTATGTCATTGGTCTTGACAGTGGAACTAGGTCCAACACTACGGTTAGTAGGTGGTGCAATCGATGATTTATAGCTGGACGACACATGCTGAATCAAGGAAGTCTCCCCTAATTCTTCAGATAACAATGCAAGAGCATAGGCTGAATCAAGATCAGTAGGTTGCCGAATACCAACCAACAAGCGAATAGATGGTACTAGGCTTTCCATAAACCTCGTAACGTAGTGAACAACACTAGGATTTGGTTCATATGCGGTCAGTTGATCATATAATTCAGAGAAACGCTCCACATATTCCTCGACAGAACCAGTTTGCCTAATATGAAACAACTGACGAAACAGGTTTTGATGTTTGTTGCACCCAAAACGAGACTGCAACAGTGGGCAAAATTCAGACCAACTAACATGAGGTGCGCGACACTAAACAGATTCTAGCCAGCGTGTTGCAGGTCCTTCAAATTGAGCAGATGCAAACGAGATCCATTGATGATGTGGTGTTTTCCACAATTTGAAGTAATCTTCACAACACGACTGCCATAGCTTGGGATTAGAGCCATCAAAACGAGGTAACTCCATACGAGGCCCAAAATTCAGAGTATCCGACATGAACGACCGAAAATTTTAAGAGGCTGAAATCAATTTCCGCGTCTGATTAGCTTCAGGAGGCCTACCTCGAACTGGTGGAGGAACGTACTTGGGAGCGGTGTTCCGCTGCTCCAGATCTGACCAAAATCCGTCTGATCCGCTCGCTCCGCTACTGAATTGCGTCGGCTGGGGTCCCAGTGGCGGCTCCCTCGGAGACGCCGATGTTGATGCCGGCATGGAGATGGTGCTTTGGCCGGCACCAATCTCACCACGCAACTCGTTGAGGTTAACGCCGATGGCGAGCTTGACATCGTCGATATGCCCGGACAGCTGGTCCAGCTTGCTATCCATCTTGGCGAGGGCGGAGACAATCGCCTCGCTGCGCTCCGTCCTGGTCTTGGCGAGGGCAGCGTCGAAATCGGCGTGGAGGAACTTGTAGGTTGCACGAGTCTCTGGTGAAATTTTTCCATGGCTTCGGCTCTCCGTCAAGCTACTAAGCGGTTGTGGCGGCTGTGGTTTGGGAACTCCAGGATTTAGAGGCTCTAATACCAGATTGTGAGGGCTATGATTTGAATTCTTCTATTACATCGGAATCTCGAGCTACAAGAGGAAGGGAATGGAGGGGAGAAGGAAGATGATGTGCTATCTCAGCTTACAACACACGCACACACTAGTCGTTCACCACTCGCCACTGGTTCCCTCTCATTCAGTGGTATAAGTAGCTGCGCCGTTAGGCCCATTCTGGACCAGCGAGTCGAGCAGGCTTTGCGAGGCTCCCACCTGGGCCGGTCCTTGGGTTGAATCATGTCTTTGCGCGCCTCTGGTCGCTGACACAAAGTTATCCTGAAATTAACGCGTTAACACCTTTGGCGCCGGCCTTAGCCAGTTAGCCGAGCAGGAAGTGTCATCATTGATGGCTTGCATGAGCAGCGAGATGGAGAGCTGCACGTTGTCAAATATGCAAGTGTTTGGAAGAGTGTCAACTCTAGATACTAATTATCCCACTATTTTGGAGGGGGTTGAATCCTATTACAATATTGATGAAAGTGTATTTGGAGAGGTCATGACTTTATTTAGTAATTATTCCACTATCTTGAAAGAGGTTTCAATTGACTATGATGACAACTAAGTTGCTATCTATGATGATTATGGTAATGACATGTATGCTATAAAGA